>APFE030650639.1:1687-30609 GCA_000404065.3 Pinus taeda | reverse complement strand
GGTGAGTATCATAATTATGATGGTAAAATTGAAATCATCATGTTACTATATTATCACGTTAATATTATGATTTCCCCATTGCATAAATTTTCCTCCGAGACCCAAAACCAAGTTAGTTAGAATAAAATAATTATTAATTAAAGATATTAAATTAATAATTATTAATCTAGAATATTTAATGATTTATTGGGGACATTTAGAATTAGTAAATTGTTGTAACAAGATATGACTTTACAAATGTCCCATATCTTAGGCTCTAATTTAGGAGAATTGTTAGTAAGTTGTTTGAATAGCTTTTATTGTAAGTGGACACTTGTTATTTGATAAGTGATCCATAATTAGAGGTAGTTAGGACATTGAGCTTATAAATAGCTCATTGCAAGTGTTTTGTTGTTCAGGTGTAAATTCTTGCAAAATTCTAGATGTAATTGTTTTTCTTATTAATAAAATTACGTGTCTGAGGACACTTGTGCCATTATTGTAGGACACTTGTGCCATTATTGTAGTATCAGAGCTCCAGTAATGGTGCAGCTGATGTGAGGAGGAGATTGTAGCTCTACACGCACATGGAAAACTCCATTAATTTGGTCAGTTAATATTGGTATCTTATTTTTTTAATTTATTTTTATATTTAGCCGATTAAAAAAAAAAATTGCTTTAGCATAAATGAAAATTTGCTTAATTGTTTGTGGGAGTTTGAATCTAAGCATTGGAGTAGCCCGTGTGACTTGCTCATCATCCCATGCCAGCCACACCACCTTGTGAGAGTGGCAGGTTGTTGTGCGTTTTCTGTTTGGTTCATCAGTGGGTTTTGCTTGAATGATGGGAATGCCATTTTCATCTCCAACCCGATTATAACCATGATGGCGTTTCCATTCTCCAGACTGTTCATCGTATAAATGTTTGCTTCTTTTGCGTTTTTTGATGCCTTTTGACTTGGCAAAAAATCTCGATGTTTTACCTTTGGAAAGGTGATTTGGAATAAATGGGATACGTACCTCGACCCTCTGAAGGGGATGCTCTTGATGCATTGGGGTTGGGGAGATACTGCTGTAGGTGTATGCTCATGACTCATGTTGATCTCATCGAGAAGATTTTGAATCAAAATTTTGGACCGTTATTATGGGAGGCGTTCTCATAATGTTTTTGGACTTGTCTTCATATAGCTAGATGGCTTAAGAGTACTATGCGTGTGTATATATAAATAGCATATTTATGTACCTGAAAATGGCCGCTGTATATTTAGTGTGTCTGTTTTTATGAAGAGGAGAAAATTTGTTTGTAGCGTCTAGAGAGAGAAGTTGTGGATTTTGTAATTGCACCGTCTAGAGAGAGAAGTTGTGGATTTTGTCACTGGGAGGGATAAGGAATTTTTTTTTGTTTTGTGTGTAACTCGGACAAATAAGGAAGTTTTTATTATTTGTAATATGGAGATATAAAGAATTTACTATTATTTGTAATATTTTTGGAGAAATAAGGTGTGAGAAGGTGTAAGGGTTATTTGTAAATGTTAGGGATAGTAAATTTTGGGGTAATAAGGAGATTTTATTTGTAGATTTTGTAACTTGGAAAGATAAGGAATTTTTTCGTTTTGTTTGTAACTCGGACAAATAAGGAAGTTTTTATTATTTGTAATATGGAGATATAAATAATTTACTATTATTTGTAATATTTTTGAAGAAATAAGGTGTGAGAAGGTGTAAGGGTTATTTGTAAATGTTAGGGATAGTAAATTTTGTAAATTTTGTGGTAATAAGGAGATTTTATTTGTTATTTTTTATTTGGAAAGATAAGTGTGACATTGTAACTCAAAGTAATTTTATTT
Source organism: Pinus taeda (assembly GCA_000404065.3). Lineage (NCBI taxonomy): Eukaryota > Viridiplantae > Streptophyta > Pinopsida > Pinales > Pinaceae > Pinus > Pinus taeda. Next base: position 28,784 of record APFE030650639.1, on the reverse strand, counting down.
TGAGGGGGGTAAAATTTTTTAATGAGGATTTGCAAGAGCATCATTGTAAAAGTCAAATTTTGAAAGTTACCTTGTAAATATTTAGTAATTTTATTTTGAGGGGGGTAACATTTTTTTAGCAGGATTTGCAAGAGCATCATTGTAAAAGTCAAATTTTGAAAGTTACCTTGTAAATATTTGAGAAATTGACTAGAGCCAAGTGCAAAGCTCAGTCATTTTTCTCCTGTTTCAACTACTATACGAGGGTCAAGGCCAAGCCCCGATAGATTGTTTTTTTTTGCGTAGTGTGTTGCATGTTGTATTGCCCATCTTGATATATATATATATATATATATATTGAGCCTGATTCTTGGTGTGAAGCTTCAACACTACAATGTCAAAGTTGATTAATTTGTTTTCTGATTTTGAAAAACTTGAAGGCACAAAATCTTACAAAACATGGCAACGCCTCATCGAAAGCACTCTCATTTATAATGAACTGTGGCATGATATATGTGATGGTGATATTAAGCCAAATAAACCCACAGATGCAACTGCACTAACAAAATGGGAAGTTAAGAATGCCAAAGCATTAGCTCTCATTAAATCTTCTATTAATGAAGAAATGTATGTCCATATAGCAAATGCTACAAATGCATGGTCTACTTTGTCAAATTTTAAAGAATTTTTTGATACTCAGCGTGAATCAAAGAAAGTTGATCTACAATTAAAATTGTTGCAACATAAATTGACTAAAGGAGGTGATGTTCTTGAATACATCTCTAGATTTAAGAATATTAAGCAGGAAATCATCAATGCTGGTCAAGTAGTAGATGATAGTTTTATAGTCACAATTTTAATTGTTGGACTTCCTTCTTCCTATACACATTTTTTGGAAACTATACAATTAAATGGAAAGTTAGAGAAGCTAAAGTTTGACGAGCTCTACGAAATGTTGACCCAACATGATAAAACCTTTGGGAAGAAAAAGAAAGTTGGGTGAAGATGTTTTTTTCACAGAGGGTAACACTAGTAAATCATCAATTGACAGTTTTAGAAACAGAGGCAAAGGGAATTTCAATCATAATCAAGTAGAACATAATGTACAAAGTCGAGGTCGAAGCCAAAGCAAAGGAAACAACTTTAATAGTGGCAACAGTTCAGGCAAGAGTATTTTTCAAGGCAGAGGAAAGAGTCAAGGAAGAGGTTATTTTCAAGGAAGAGGCTATTTTCAAGGAAGAGGAAATAATAATCAAGGTAGAGGACAACCTCAAAACAAAAGTCAAAACACAGGTAGAGGACAGTGTCCAGGAAGAGGAAGAGACTTAAGTCAAATTGTATGTCGAAGATGTAACAAAGTTGGACATTACGCTGAAGATTGTTGAACTTCTCTTGATAAAATCCCCAAGTTTCATCAACACTCAGCACAATTTGCAAATGATCAAGATGATTATGTTGGAAATAATACTGAGAGGGGGGTGAATCAGTATTATCACGTCAATAAAACTTTTTCATTTTTCATACTCAGATTCATATACGCGACTTTGGTTAAGGATATCTGCGTATATACGCGACTGTATTATATGCAACCAGCGTACATGCAGTAATCTTATGATTCAGTTAACTTATCTTCAGTAAATGCATCAAAACATTATTAACCATATTAACAATAATCAGGAGCAGTAAAACAGAACAGATCATCACACATAAAGAGCACACATGAACACCATGATATAAGGTGGAAACCCAATGTGGGTGAAAACCACCTGCTGCAATTTGTTTCTATCTTCCATTAATAAGAAACTTCTTTTACAATGTACTGGTGCAGTCGTTTACCAGTACGCAGGCTTCTACCTACAGAAGGCTACAACCTTCTTAGCTCTTGTACTAGCCGTTCCATTTACTAGTACGTAGGTGCTGGCCTACTTCACTCGTTCTCCAGCTACTCCTGGAAGGGAGCTACAACCCCTTGGCTCTTGTACTGGCCAATATGTTTACCAGTACGTAGGTTCCGACCTACAATCATCCAGGGACCACGTTTCATACATTTTCATACTGGATCCATGAAGCACAACATCATAATCTGAATCACCACTCTCTGAATCACCCAATACTGAAACACTGAAAACAACACAGTCTACATAACTCTGCAACAATAACCAGATCTAAAAGCAACTTCAAATATCACACTTCATACTGTATACGCTACTTGGACGAACCCAACCTGCGTGTATACGCTCTATTACCAAAGACAACCCGCATACAGATCTGCAAATTCAACCTTATAACTTTGCAGCTATTTCAGACATCAGAACATACCCAAATCATAACATTCATAAACATGCGTCAATAGATCTAGTCTATCCATACTCAACCCATATAAAGATAATCATTCCAAGCCTTGAGATCCCGATCCATCATTCATCATCCTTCACATGAGTGCCTCCTTGGTTCAGATCAAGCAAGGCATCACCAACCCATAACCAACATCTAGATCTCACACTTTATCAGATGTTCATCACTTGCTCACGCATCTCCACTTGGCCTAATGAATTTCTCCTTATATAGGTTTAGGCTTCTCTCAATACCATGGTCCAAAACCCTGTAGAAACAATACCATGAGCCCAATACTTGGGGTCGTCACTTCGGACCAAAATACCATGGACCAATACTAAAATACCATGGACCAAATACCATGGACCAAAACTTAGTTTTTCGACATGTACGTGCCTTTCCTTCTGTGAACCTGCGTGTGTACGTATACGCGCCTTTTTCTCTGATGACCCGCGTATATGCGCACTTTCATCACGGTCAAACTACGTATATCTCTCTCTTCACCTGCTGCACTATGATCTGTCCTCTGAGTGAGTTTCCATCACCTGTATCATACATCAGAGTGAGTTGCCATCAAGGACAACACTTGAATCATAATGCCAACAATCTCCCCCTTTGGACTTGATGGCAACCACTACACCAAGTCACTCTCCCCCTTTGATCATCAAGGGCAAAGGGCGGACCAAGATATTCTCTTCTTTGATATACATTCTGCTGTCCATACTCCCCCTGAGTATCTGCTGAAGATTCTCTGATTGAGCTCCCCCTTTGTATATGCCAAGGTGTACCAATCTGTCCATGCTCCCCCTGACTGTAGGCAAGATCTGCAAAAAGATGTTCTACAAGAAGAACATGACTCTATTGTGAATGACCTTCCTATCACCAAAGACTCATACATACATCCATCTCTCAACCAAGTGAGGATATACAAATATTGACTCATCCACCCAAACAAATGGGGATATACCATGACTCATTACATCATCCATCCCATGCATATTGGGGTATCAAAATATATCATATGACTCACAAGACCATGATAGTTAACAGCAACTATCATACACCATATGATCTTCATTATAAGCATCTAGCATCCAGATCTGTAACCTGCAATCCATTCTTTTGATCAAACAACAAGATGTATCATAAGCATCATCACCAAGAACTTCTAACCATAATGCCAACAATGCATTATTTGAAGTATATGCTCCCCTTGAACCTGTGCCATGCCATCATCAAAACAATGACTGAACCATATCAGACATCTGTACTGCTGCTTTCTTTCAGAACATCATATACGCGACTCTGCAGCATCTAACTCGCGTATATACGCGACTTGTCTTCACGAAACCTGCGTATGAGCTTTGGAACACTGATGTTCCACACTTCCAGCTACCTTTGAATCTGTCATGTCTGTGTACTCTGCTATGCCACATCTTTCTGGCAGTACTTCCTTCTTCTTCCATATCTTCAAGCGTGATGATGTTATCTCCTTTTGGTATGGTGTCCAAAAACTTCTCCTGCATTCCTTTGCTATGTGTCCAAGCTTGTTACATGCATAACATCTTATATGTTTCTTATTCCTTCTGTAGCAATCAACAACTTTGTGACCAAACATATTGTAAGAATAACAATATCCTTGAAAGTACCTGGAACGTGAAGATCTGTCTGTGTAATGGTTTTGAACCATTCTTCTTCTGCATCTAGCTGCAACATGTCCAAGATTATGACATTCATAACATTCAACATTATTCATAGGAGGAGTAAAATATTTCCTTTGAAGAATCTCGTTCTTTGATTGTTGATGGGGTTGATCTCTCATCTTCTTGTTGATCATTTTAGATTTCTCTTTGGAGTTCCTTGCCTCACCTTGTGATCTAGATTCACCTTCAACAGATTCATGAAATCCAAGACCAGTCTTGATAGCAGGAGACCTTTGATTACTAAGAATATCATCCAAAATCTTAGTACTATCTTGAAATTGCAATAGTTTATCCTTTTCTTCTAATTTACCTTTCAAGATATTTACCTCATCCTCATGTTGTTCTTCCTTTTCCATGCATTGTTTCTTCAAGATTTCTTCAGACTTTCTTCCTTCTTCCACTTGTTGCCTTAGTTTGAGAATCTCATTTTCTTTCTCTTCATTCAGTACTTGCAGCATTTGACGAACTCTGGAGGCACATTCCAGCTGAACTTTTAAGCTGATAATTTCTTCTTTGAGAGCACTCTCCCTTTCGCTAGGTAGGTCTTGTTGATCTATGACTTCATTTGCTTGTCCATCTTCAATCTGAGGTGATTCAGAATCTGAACACTTATTTTCACTCCCCGGCAGACTGTCATTGTTCCTTTGAGCTGTCTTCTTCTTTTGACGTGCTTTCCTTCCCATTGTTCTACAGATCTCCTTCAAGCGATCAAGCTTCTACCAAAGGACCTGCTCTGATACCAATTGTTGGAAATAATACTGAGAGGGGGGGTGAATCAGTATTATCACGTCAATAAAACTTTTTCATTTTTCATACTCAGATTCATATACGCGACTTCGGTTAAGGATATCCGCGTATATACGCGACTGTGTTAAATGCAACCAGCGTACATGTAGTAATCTTATGATTCAGTTAACTTATCTTCAGTAAATGCATCAGAACATTATTAACCATATTTAACAGTAAATCAGGAGCAGTAAAACAGAACAGATCATCAACACATAAAGAGCACACATGAACACCATGATATTAAGGTGGAAACCCAATGTGGGTGAAAACCACCTGCTGCAATTTGTTTCTTTCTTCCATTAATAAGAAACTTCTTTTACAATTGTACTGGTGTAGTCCTTTACCAGTACGCAGGCTTCTACCTGCAGAAGGCTACAACCTTCTTAGCTCTTGTACTAGCCGTTCCATTTACTAGTACGTAGGTGCTGGCCTACTGCACTCACGTTCTTCTCCAGCTACTCCTGGAAGGGAGCTACAACCCCCTGGCTCTTGTACTGGCCAATATGTTTTACCAGTACGTAGGTGCCGGCCTACAATCATCCAGGGACCACGTTTCATACATTTTCATACTGGATCCATGAAGCACAACATCATAATCTGAATCACCACTCTCTGAATCACCCAATATTGAAACACTGAAAACAACACAGTCTACATAACTCTGCAACAACAACCAGATCCAAAAGCAACTTCAAATATCACACTTCATACTGTATACGCTACTTGGATGAACCTAACCTGCGTGTATACGCTCTATTACCAAAGACAACCCGCGTACAGATCTGCAAATTCAACCTTATAACTTTGCAGCTATTTCAGACATCAGAACATACCCAAATCATAACATTCATAAACATGCATCAATAGATCTAGTCTATCCATACTCAACCCATATAAAGATAATCATTCCAAGCCTTGAGATCCCGATCCATCATTCATCATCCTTCACATGAGTGCCTCCTTGGTTCAGATCAAGCAAGGCATCACCAACCCTTAACCAGCATCTAGATCTCACACTTTATCAGATGTTCGTCACTTGCTCACGCATCTCCACTTGGCCTAATGAACTTCTCCTTATATAGGTTTAGGCTTCTCTCAATACCATGGTCCAAAACCATGTAGAAACAATACCATGAACCCAATACTTGGGGTCGTCACTTCGGACCAAAATACCATGGACCAAAACTTAGTTTTCTGACATGAACGTGCCTTTCCTTCTGTGAACCTGCATGTGTACGTATACGCGCATTTTTATCTGATTACCCGCGTATATACGCACTTTCATCACGGTCAAACTGCGTATATCTCTCTCTTCACCTGCTGCACTATGATCTGTCCTCTGAGTGAGTTTCCATCACCTGTATCATACATCAGAGTGAGTTGCCATCAAGGACAACACTTGAATCATAATGCCAACAAATTATTGTTTAGAATATGTCTTTACTTCTTCGCTGACATTACAATTTTCCTCCCATCTTAAAAGTGATTATGAAGATGCTTGGATCTTGGATTCAAGGGCAACCCAGCACATGACTTCTCGACGTGACTTCTTTTGGAATTTTTCAAGATTGCCAACTTAATTCCATCTTTCTTACAGATGATACAAAACATACTCCTTATGGAAAAGGTGCAGTTAAAGTTTCTCTCCCTGACATTGGAGAGAAATGATTTCAAATGTATGGTATGTACCTACCTTTAAGAAAAAATTTGTTATCTTTAGTCACGATTCGACAAGCAGGACATCAGGTAATTATGGAAAATGGCTTAGTTAAGATTAATTCAGTGAAGAGCCTGCAAACTGTGATGACATGATATGAAGATGGAAAATTGTTAAGGATGAAAGGGACAGTTATTCCAAGGCATTCTGACTTTGCAGGGGCATTGACTACATGAATTTCACCTATAAGATTATGGCGTGTAAGATATGGACATTTAAATTTTGATAGTCTTTCTCAATTGCAAAAACAAGGTATGGTTAAGGGACTTACAACTTTCAAAAAGGAAAATGCAAAATGTGAAGCTTGCATTTATGGAAAACAAAATTGAGAAAGTTTTCCAACAAGTTCATGGCACGCAAATAGGCTGCTGCAACTAGTTCACAGTGGTGTTTGTGGACCACTACAAACTTCATTCGGTAGTTGCAAATATTTCTTACTATTCATTGATGATTTCAGTAGAATGACTTGGGTTTCTTTCTTGAAGCAAAAGTCAGAAGCATTTGAAAAGTTTAAAATTTTTCGCCAACTTGTTGAAAATGAAGTCAAAGAAAAGATAGGCACTCTCAGGGTAGATAATGGGGGAGAATTCACTTCAAATGAATTCAAAACTTATTGCATCGATAATGGCATAAGAAGACATCTTACGAATGTTTACACTCCATAGCAAAATGGAGTAGTAGAAAGAATGAATCGCACCTTGTTAGGAATGGCGAGATCTATGTTAACTTTAAAAAAGTTAAGTTCAACATATTGGGCAGAAGCAATTCATACGGCTATCTACTTAAGAAACAGATCTCTAACTGCTTCTTTAAATAGAGTCACACCTTATGAAGCTTGGTTTGGTTTCAAACCTCGAGTTAAACATCTTAGAGTTTTTGGATCAGTATGTTATGCCTTAATTCCGAAAGAAAAACGAACTAAGCTTGACTCAAGAAGCTTGAAATGCACAATGATTGGCTATTCTGATGAGAAGAAAGGGTATCGTCTTTTGACCAATGGAAAATTTATTGTGAACAGGGATGTAATTTTTGATGAAACAGAGAGTAAGAGTGCTGAAGAAATCAAAAGTCTTCTTCAAAAGCTAGAAACTAAAGGCAACCAAAGAAAAGGAAATACACAAAGTCAACCAAATTCACCAAATTGGTATGAACTTGATTTTCCTTTATCTGAAGATGATTCATCCAGTCCATCTACTTCAACAACACCATCTGGATCTTCTAGCAGTTCATCCGCATCTCCAAGCAACAACAATTCTTCTGATAGTGATTCTCCAAAATCTTCAACTGATCGACGAACATCAGTTTACATTAATCCCCTTTACAATGATGGTGACTTTTCAGAATCTCAAACAAGTGATCATCAACTACCAAAATGGGCAGTTCAACTTTTGAAAGATGTAAGGCCTGATGAGCAGAATAAAACAGGAACAAGGAAGTCACACAGAAGTGAAAGAAATTTTGCATTGATAGCAAATGATTTTACTGAACCTTCCACATACAACGAAGCAGTAAAACATAAAGAATGACAACAGGCTATGATTGAAGAATATCAAGCAGTAATTGATAACAACAGTTGGAAACTTGTGGATTGTCCTCAAAATGTTAAACCCATAGGATGCAAATGGGTTTACATAGTTAAGTACAACCAAAAGGGAGAACTTGAAAATTATAAAGCAAGACTTGTCGCTAAAGGTTTTGCGCAGCAGGAAGACATTGATTATGAGGAAATTTTTGCTCCTATAGCTAAATGGAACACCATCCAGTTAACACTTGCATTGGCCGCTCAAAAAGGATGGAAAGTTCATCAAATGGATGTAAAAAGTACTTTTCTCAACGGGGATTTAGGGGAAGAAGTATATACGACACAACCACCAGGTTTTGAAATTAAAGGGTAGGAACATAAAGTCTGCAAATTGATTAAGGCTTTATATGGATTAAAACAAGCTCCTCGAGCTTGGTATGCAAAAATTGGTGAATACCTTAGGAAAGTTTGTTTTCAACGAAGTGAATCTGATGATACTTTATATGTGTGACAACAGGGTAAGTATTTGGTGATTCTTGTTATGTATGTAGATGATTTGATCATTACTGGAAACAATGATGATCACATTGCACAGGTGAAAACAGAGTTACATGTAGGTTTTAAGATGACAGATTTGGGATTACTTCACTACTATCTTGGAGTTGAAGCCTTCCAATGTCCACATCATATTTTCATTTCTCAGAGTAAGTATGCAGCAGAGGTTCTTCAACAATTTGGAATGCGGGATTGCAAGCCCGTTCTTACCCCCATGGAGCAAAACTTGAAACTTTCAAAATTTGAAGGGGGGGAAATGTTGGACAGCACTACTTATAGACAATTGATTGGCAGCTTGATTTATTTGACAAACACTCGCCCTGATCTATCTTATGCAGTCAATATTCTTTCACGTTTTATGTAGGAACCACAAGACAACCATTGGAATGCAGCCAAAAGAGTTCTTCGATATATCCAAGGAACACAAGATTTTGGTCTTCTTTACACAAAACTAAAAACTTTGTACTTGGTGGTTTTTCAGATGCCGACTTTGCTGGAAGTGTTGATGATCGAGCATCAACATTAGGTTATTTAATGAGCACGGGGTCAGCAACAATGTCTTGGAGTTGCAAGAAACAAGCTACAGTGGCCACTTCTTCAGCCGAAGCAGAGTACATTTCAGCATGGGAAGAAGCATGTGAAATTGTATGGTGGCACAAAATTTTGCAGGACTTGGGAATTTCTCAGGTAGAAGCTACGTCATTATTCATTGACAGCCAGTCAACCATTAAGCTTGCCAAGAACCCAGTTTTTCATTCAAAGACAAAGCATGTGGACACCAAGTATCATCATATCAAATCTCTCATTGCCAAAGATGTCCTCAAGCCAATTTATTGTCCTTCAGAAGATCAGATCTCTGACATTTTCACGAAACCTCTTGGCAGAATAAAATTTACTAAGTCCAGGGATGAACTTGGTATCTGTTGTAATGTATCTTTGGATCATAGGGGGGAATGTTAGATGATCCAAAATAAATATTATCATAGTTAGAATAAAATAATTATTAATTTAAGATATTAAATTAATAATTATTAATCTATAATATTTAATTATTTAATGGAGACATTTAGAATTAGTATATTGTTGTAACAAGATATGACTCTACAAATGTGTCGTATCTTAGGCTCTAATTTAGGAGAATTGTTAGTAAGTTGTTTGAATAGCTTTTATTGTAAGTGGACATTTGTTATTTGATAAGTGATCCATAATTAGAGGTAGTTAGGACATTGAGTGATCCAGGATGTTTTCTCTTATAGATGTATAGAAAAGAATTGCATATAAAATTGCAGCTTAACACATAAATGTGCACATATGAAAAGAAGAAGAAAACACATAAAAGGCACAAAAGAGAACACCAAGGCTTGATAACGGAGTTTGTCCAATTTGGACTATGTCTCCGGGCCCAGCTCAACAATGGGGAGGCCTTTCTTATTAAATGGCATGAATAAACAAAATTACATTCATCAATCTGTCCATAAAGAGGCTTATACCTCCAATCTGCCTGATGGCTATGAAATGACTGCCTGAGATGGAGTGGTATGCAACACCAAAGCTTCCCGCAACAATAACAAGGGTTGGATTCTTTAAACTGTTCAAAACAGATCAATAATTGCTCTTGGCCTCCTGCAAACAGCATGTTGCAACCATAAAGATGCCTCCTCCTGTGCTCTTCCATTGATCCTCTTTTATAAAGGATTCTCGGACAAATTCCCATTTAAAACGGGGCGTGCCCGGTTAATAAGAGAGGTTGGTAGAGTGGAAGGATCGATGGGCGCAACCGTTCTTGAAAATGGCCTTTTTATCGTTGCATTGCTAAGGCTTCAAAACCTCGAAAAACACTGCAAATATGCCCAAAAACCATATACCCAGACCTCAAATACCATTAAATCGGGTTTATTTTTCCTATCGGGTTTGCGCTGAGGTCACAAATCGGCGTATCAAGGTTTTCTCGTCCTGGTCCTTGGGAAAGACCGACCGCCGATTGCCAATCGCCGATATCGATGTCGGCATCCCCCACATATGTCGCTTCAAGTGACTGATAAGGATTCCGCCGATCCGGCTAATCGTCGATCGCACTGTCCACTCGCCGATATCTACTTATATATTATATATATATATATTATATATATATATATATATATATATATATATATATATATATATATATATATATATATATATATATATATATATATATATATATTTATGTCGATTGCGATAGCCTCCAATCCACCGATCCGATCTATTTGGTGATTGGCGATCGGGGGTTCTACTGCCCAACCTTAAGTCTGCCCTCATGCGACCTCCGATTTCAATTTGTCATTAAGGCTTAAGACTCCTTTTTCAAAGGAAATTCCTCATTTCCTTAAGGATTAAAGAACCCTTCTTTTTGCAATGACTTCATCGTCCGGACTCGGATTGAAGTATCGTTTATGCCGTTGGAATCAGAAAGATAAGATCTCTGCCCTGGTCTTGGATTGACTTCATTCCGATCACTTTTATTTCTGAGTTTTTCCATGCCATTGTATCTGAAGATCCACCTCGATCATTGAGCTTATAAATAACTCATTGCAAGAGTGTTTTGTTGTTCGGGTGTAAACTCTTGAAAAATTCCAGATGTAAGTGTTTTTCTTATTAATAAAATTACGTGTCTAAGGACACTTATGCCATTAAAGGGTTTTGCGCGGTTGACCCATAACAGTGGGTTTGTGGATGACCCTTAACCATGATGAATGAAGATTCAAGGATAGATATGCCCTGTAATGCTTGTGGTCCAATTGTGATGCTGATAGTGTGCGATCTAGAAAATGGACTTTGGTGGTAAGGTTTTTGTTTGGTTGACCCATAACCGTGATGAATGAATATTCGAGGATAGAGATACCCTATAATACTTGTGGGCCAACTGTGATGTTGACAATGTGTAACCTAGTAAATAGACTTCGGTGGCAATGGTTTTGTGTGGTTGATCCATCACTGTGCTGAGATAGTTCTCTTACCGATCCGTCTGGTCAAGATTTTGTGGCTTATCTTTGTAAATTCTCACCATCCAATGGTATTTTGTAAAGGCTTCCATCATCTTACTCCTCTGTCGTGTATGTGCTTCCTCGAGCAACATTTTGATAGGATCTCCTGCTCTGCCATTTTTATTTTCATCTTCCATGTGAGGTTGTCGGGGTCGGTGAGGAACTTAGCAACAGTTCGAGTTTGTATCCTTACATCATTGGGGACATGCAAAAAAAATAGACAAGAGAAACCCCGCTTTGATACCAATGGTCTAGATCGTTGGAGGAATGAGACTTAAATATTGACACAAGAATAAAAAATTAAAACTTCCCAGCAGGTCACCCATCCCAATACTAGTATGCCCCAAGCACACTTAATTGAAAAGTTCTCATGAGATCTAATGCATTAATGTCATTATGATCCAAGTTGTTTAACAAAGAAAACTTCATGAATGACAAAGGAATATGTCACAATGCTTAAGAGAAATATTGCGGAACAATAGTATAATAAGAACTTAGAATATGACATGATGTGTAAAAGAGATATTGTATAAAAACATTATAATAAGAACTCAAGGCGTATGAGAAATTTTGAAGAAGATTAACTCAAGAGGAACTCAAATATTTATTGAAATGGGTAATATACGATGAGACTACATTATGAGAAAAAGGATGATTTACTACACGAAGTTCCGTATTTATACTTTTTATGGGTATCTTTCATCGAGATTCATGCCTCTTGTTACATTTCAAATACCATGGGTAAATACCATGGTTTACAAAATCCAGGGGTAAATGTCATGGGAAAATATAATGCATTATGACACCATGGGTGAAAACCATGGTTTACAAAATCCATGGGCGAATACCATGGGTAAGTATATAATTAGGAAGGTAAAATTGAAATCATCGTGTGATTAGATTCTCACTTTAATATTATGATTTGTTTTGTTTATTATCATGCATTATCCATGGTTTTAACAACCCTTGATTGAAAATAATTATTAATAATGATAATTATTTTCCACCTGGATTGCCTTATAGCCATCTCCACCATAATTTAACTCCCAAATCCTTATTTAAGAGTTTTGGGTCTTGCACCCCTAAACCCCCAGCGGACTTGGGAATGCATAGTTTCTCCCACACCACTAGATTCCATTTATTAGCATTTTCGGCTCCTTGCCATAGAAAATCTTTGAACTTGGAGGTGATGTCTTTGAATATAAGATTGGGGGTTGTTGTCGGGTCTCCAAAATGTCATTCATTTCACCCTCTTTTATTTCAGTTTGCAACTTGGAGGTGATGGCTTTGAATATAAGCTTGGGGGTTGTTGTTGGGTCTCCAAAATGTCATTCATTTCACCCTCTTTTATTTCACTTTGCTTCAAAATTTACCATATTCCTCCATAACCATACACTAAGACCATATTCATAATTAAATATGGGTTTAGACACATTGTTTTCCAATACATTTATTTTGGTATTTTGAGTGAATTTATGGTTAAACATTAGAAAAATAACGTGTACTCATGTATATATAAAAGTTGGATGATTTTTGTGACATGTGTAGGCATATTTGAAGATTCCAAGACAATCATATTTGGTCTCCAAGACTCAAATTCGAATTTCCTCTTCAAACTCTTGAAGATTTGAGGAATATTTGAGATCATTGGTCAAGCACATTTCATGGAGAAAGATCATGGAAGTTTTCATAAGTGTTTCCTATCAAATATAGGAGAGATTTGTGAGAGGATATGAAGAGATGCTAATTGCTATATGTCAACACATGGTTGTAACCACATGAGATATTTGTGGATCTAGGAGAGATTTGTGAATCTACATTTATGAATTAGTTATCTTAGTTTTTATATAAATAGGAGTGCCTTCTCCTCTCAAAGGGTGTGAAAAGTTTGGGAGCTATGCTCATGCTTCAATATAGAGTTTTGGTTGTTAAGGATTGACGCTATGCTTATTATTGATGTAATAAATACCATTGTAGTTCATTTTGATATGGTTGTGCCTTCATTTGGTGTTTGATCAAGAGTTTTCTCAATTTTCCACCTCCCATGCACTTTGGGATGGCCACCTACTAAGTATGGGATGTATCCTAATGTTTTATTTTTTTTAGTTTCTTTATGTTCGTTTTAAGTCTTTTGATTAGATGCTTTGTTTACATTCTTTCATACTCATTCCAAATATGTTCTTTTGCAGGGGAAGCGTTATTGCTCTCATTTCATAGATTCATTGCTTTTAAATTTGTTTGATAGATATTCGTGAATGATTCTAATTTGACAATGCACACATTAGTAATTTCAATTGATCTCTCACTGCTTTCAGAATAGGCTTCCTTTAAATTTCATATTTTAAGAATTCAATGCTTTCTTAGTATAGGATTTTCCGCTTTCTAGATTAAATTTACTTTTAAGTCATTAGAATAGATTTACTTTCTTGTTGGTAAAATAGATTTACTTTCATGTCACCTGAATAGATTTATTTTCATGTCAATAGAGTAATTTTACTTTTATGTCAATTGTCATTTAAATTTCATAGATTAAAAGATATCTTTCCAAGTTCCGAACTTGAGACTTTTGAAAAAGAAAGTGTGTGCATACTCATCTTAGACATTTTTTGTGAATAGGTTTTATTTTAGTTTTTCCATTTCTTTCAATAGATTAGGATTCCATTTTGAAATTGAAAGTTTATTCCTAGCATATATTGTGCATGTATACTTCGCAAGTTCATGAACCTAGTGTTTGACAATTTAATGTGAAGTAATATAACTGATAATTAAATTACCCAACAACTGCTAAAATATAGAGTTTATAAATTGGCAATGCTTGAAGCATTGATTTATTATGAACCTCTCTAACTGCCAGATTCAAGGAGAAAAAATCCCAATTGTACAATCTAGTTGTGATCCTCTGTAGAATATCCTGTCAGTAGGAGGCTCGCAACGTGTTTTTCGTGAAAGGGATTCCAAGATATCTGGCAGGAAGGCTTCCAATATGAAAGTCCAATAGCCTTGTTAAATGAGATTGCACCAACACATTGGTGTTGAAAAAATAAATATTTTATTTATCTTCATTAATCATCGTCCCATAGGCTTCCATAAACTCCGATAAGATATTCTTTAATGCCCTTGTTTCAGGAAGGGAAGGCTCCCCAAAAAGAATGATATCATTAAAAAATTGCTGATGTGTAATATCTAGGTTTGAACCATTAATCCGAATATGTCTTAGGATGCCTTAGCTCAAATATGCATGTATGTACATGCTAAGACCTTAAGTAGCCAGGATGAACATGAAGGGAGAAAGAGGATCATCTTGTCTTATAGCACAATATGGACAAAAGGTCCTAGTAGGAGAACCATTGAGCAAGATGGAGAAAAAAGGGGTGGATATGAGTGATTTGATCCATTCAATCCACTAAGGAGAGAAACCATAGGTTTGAATTACCTAGAGAAGGGAATCCAAGTTTAGCTTATCATAGGCTTTAAAGAGATCCAGTTTAATCAACATATCGACCTTCTTCATTTTTTTAAGGGAATGAATAACTTCGTGATTCATTACAATCTCGTATAAGATTTGATGGCCTTCAATAAAGCCAATTTTCTTAGGAGATATAATGTGAATGACGAGGGGTTTGAGACAATTACTATCACAGAGGAAATGATTTTATAAATCACATTACATAGAGCATTCATCCAGAATCCACTGGGTTAGTATATTTATCGAGCTTGGGAATTAGAGTGAGAAAGGTAGCATTAAGTCTAGACCACACTTGTTTGAGTCTCTGAGGCTCCTCAACCAATGCATGCATTTCTGAACCAATGATATACCAACATGATTTGAATAAATATATTGTGAAGTTGTTCACTCTAGGTGCCTTGTTGATGGCCATAGCCTTCACCACCTCTTCGACCTCAAAAAAAATATCTCCTGCATTAAGGTATCATTCTGTTCAAAATTTATTAACTGGGGAATATGGGCCGAAATGCATTGAATAAGATCATGTCTATCAGGAAAAGTATCTATTAGTACATCTTGGCAATATGAGACAATTTCTTCTTATAACTCCTCATGTTGCAGGAGTCGTTGTCCCCCCCTTGCTATGAGGGAGAAGATTTCGTTATGGTGATGATGCTTGATCACAACTTTATGCCAAAATTTAGAGTTGTGCTCCCCTTTGCTTAGCCATTGGATTCAATATTTTTGTCTCCACATAGTCTACATCCATCTAGGGCCATTGGTTCACAACCTTTCCAACAATGATCCATAATATCATTGACTTTTTCACTAGACACTTTTGTTTCCTATAGAATAATTATCATAGGCTTTTCTCTTACTATCCTTTCTCGAAGGCACCTCCATTTACCTTTGTTGTTGAAGCCCCGTATATTCTAGTTGATGATTTTCATTGAGAAGAGTGTTGATAAGGGGGAAAATATGTCGGAATTGAGACAACCTACCCTAAGTTAATGAGGAAATCCCCCACATTTTGTATGGCTTATTTGTTCATTTTCCTTCCCTTTTTCTTTCTCTCCACGATTATTTGTTCCTTGCCTTTTATTGTCTGAGGTGAGTCGCCATAATCCTGAATTATTGTTTTATTTTTTCTCTCATTCCTGACGGTGCCTCTGCCATTGGAGATAAATATGGTGGTACTTAATCTTTTTTCCATCTGGGATACCTCCTCAGTTCACTCTCGCCCATGCCTTAATGATCTCCATCATTTACCTTTAATCCTCACTAAGGGGTTCCTGGTTGTCTTCCATCTCTACATCCACGACCAATTCTTTGATCTCTGGAATCTCTGATGGGCTTCAGGGTATTTTTGTTTAGGGGTGGGTTTCTCTCGCGGAATTCCTTCATTCGCTTTGAATTCCATGATGTTCTTTGACAACACAATGTTCTCCTCTAGATCTGGCATTGTCGAAAATTGATTCGCCATTGGGAACTCTTTTGCCGCTAGTTGAGTCTACTATGGCAGTTGCTCTTCTACTACTGCTTAGGTATTTCATGGAAAATTAAAATTCTATTATTTATAAAGAAGAAATTAGAATAAAAAATTCTCCAAAGTTCACAAACATAATCAAAATTATAATAATTTGTGAAATATAAAATATTAATAAAATAAAATAATATCATATTCTTTTAAAATCCAATTCTAATTTCAATAAATATTATTTATTATAATCTTTTTCTTTCACCCAATCCACCAAATAAATCTTTAGAACCACTTTATAATACTTTTCTTTAACCAAATCCCGACGCAAAATAATTTTTTAAATAAACAATTTGTGACTTTTAAAAATCCATTCTCCGTAAATAATCTACAACTCTTGCAAAATACAGGTTATGCAAATATAGGTTAGACAATGCATATAATTAATGCAAGAAATAATGGGTTTTTACAATGGTCCAAGTTTCTACATAGTAGGCAGGTGTATTATCTGAAGTATACCTAACCAATAAAACAAATAAATAAATTAAGAGCTAAATATATTATAAAATAATTTAATTAAAAATATGTTTTAAATGGTTAATTATAATATTATAGAGAATATGAGCCTTAAGGGTTAGCTCAACTTAGGTGAAACAATGCCTTCGTCGATTGGGAGGTCACAGGGTCCAATTCTCCCCGAAGCTCTTGGAGTTAGGCCTAGCTATTGGCCATGGCTTGATTCCCTTCGGGATTGATCAGTCTAGATATTTCCATGGACGTAATGGCCACTCAGTGACCGTGGCTGTCCGTGAACCACACCGAAAAAAAAGAAAAAGAAAAAAAAAAAAAGAAAAAAAGAAAAGAAAGAGAAAAAATATAGTATATATATATATATATATATTATATATATATATATATATATATATTATATATATATATATTTTTATTTAATATGAAAAAATAATATTTTAAAGTTTTATTATGTTTTTAAAATATTAATATAAAGTAGTTAATAGTCATTGTCTATGTTTAATTGTTCATTTAAAAAATGATTTAGTATGTTTTTCTATATTTTTAGTTTTTATATTGTTTTAAAATATTAATATAAAGTAATATACAACATGTTGGAGTAAATTCTATTGATTTTGAGTAAGTAAAGGAATTGGAATTAGAGACAAAATGTGCTTTGCGGAATTTGGATTTTGGCGGTTAGAGTTTCCCTAGCAACCATGGGTTTTTTTCGCAGGTTTGGGAAAATTGCTTTGAGCCCATTCTGTAGATACATTGTATATGTGTCGATCGTTGAGTAGTTTGTGGCTTCACTTTTTTAGACCCCTTGATCTTGTAGCTTCAGTTGTTTTCGCCACCAATCATTTGCTCTTTGTTGGTGTGTTTGAATCCTGCCTCTGTTGACTGTGCTATGGAGGAAGAGGTTGCATTCAGAGCCCTGTTATAGGCTCAAAAACCTAGGGGGACTTCTTCTCCCCTCAAAAAATTGTGAAGAAACTATTTGAGAACCCTATGGTGGAGCTCTCTCCTTCAGATCCATGCAAGAGAGCCTTAACTCTCTAATAAAAAAAAATTGGTCAAAAATTTCATGGGTTTGTGGCCAAACCCAAAATATATTGAATCTTGGATAGCAGAACAATGGCCCCCCAAGCTTCAAGGTTAGGTAACCTTCTTTGTAGTAGGAAGGGGCTTTTCTTCTTCTTTTTGTTTCTCAATAAAATGGAAAGAGATTTGATCTTTAGATTAGGATCATATTTCATGGGGCCTAGAGGCCTCTTATCACTCCATGGACTCTGGATTTCAACCTAGATTCTAAGATTACTGCCATGCTGGTGTGGGTCTGGCTGCCATACTTCTCTCTTAATCTTTGGGGGCTTAATGCACTAAAAGACATTAGAAACAAGCATGGCCACTATTTGGATAAAGAAAAAGCAAAAGGAGGTCAATTTTCTTGTGCTCATATCTATGTTGAAGTAAACCTCCATGAAGGTTTACTAGAGGCCTTAAAGATAAATCTGGGAGAATGGATCCATATCCAGGAATTTGATTATGAGAAAATGCCTTTCAAGTGCATCGACTGTCATTCTCACAAACACTTTACCAAGAACTACCCTGATTGAAAAAAAGACGAGCAAGCCCAAGCCCCTATTCTTAGAGAGGCTCATTTCCAACCATCATAAAAGCGAAGAAGGAATCAACAAAACAAGGTTGAAACCCCAAATAAATCTGCTGAAGTAGATACTTCCTTCAACAAAAACTCTTTTGAGGCTCTTCAAGATCCATAACAAGATGAAGATACCCCTATGGATTAAACCTCAAATGAGGATAAGGGAAATAAGTAAGTGCTGGTGAAAAATGAAGAGAAATACCCTTCACAGGTCAACCCTCCAGATTCAGAGTCATATTTTGAGGTAAGATAATTGGAATTAACACCCTCCACTCTTGTGGAGATGAAGAAGTCTACAACAAAGTTTTACCAGAAAGCTATGGCAATTAGAGAAACTCATGCAAAATACGACATGGGAGGCAATGCTAAAAAATCCTTCTCCTTGAATGAAGTGGAACCATCGCTCACAAGAAGCAGGAAATCCAATAAAGAAAAGCAAGAACGTGAAACAAATTCTAATTTTGCTTCAGGATCCAACTCCTTGTGGACTCTTTGCTCCAAAAGCCTCGCAAATAGCTCAATGTATTGTTTTTTGGATTATCTTATGCTGGAAATACGTAAGAATTTACTCTTGTAATCATGTAGAAGGACTTAGTTATAGTACTTGAGGAAAATACTGGGATCTGTCTCCTATGAATTTAGCTATTTCCTTAGAGGAAGATCCCATAGAAAATTGGAAATGTAATGAATTCCCTGTGTATTTGTTGCGACGAAGAGTAAATTTAATAAAATCACTACCCATTTGTGTCAAAAAAATAAAAATAAAATTTAAATATTAATATAAAGTATATAATAGTCACTATCTATGTTTAATTTTTAATTTCAAAAAATGGTTTAGTAAGCTTGATTTAAAAAAAAAAGAAAAAAAGAAAAAAAAGAAAAAAAAAGGTTCACACATGTAAACTTAGAAAAATATCCTATAAACTTGTCCAAGAAGGGAA
Organism: Pinus taeda; assembly: GCA_000404065.3. Taxonomy (NCBI): domain Eukaryota; kingdom Viridiplantae; phylum Streptophyta; class Pinopsida; order Pinales; family Pinaceae; genus Pinus; species Pinus taeda. Next base: position 9,123 of record APFE030650639.1, on the reverse strand, counting down.
CCATGTTTGGAAAAAATACCAATTATACCTGCGTAGAGAGGGAAATCAAGCCATAAAGTGTAAAAGACATATTAACATAAATTTTAAGGGACTGCCATATAGGAATCTAGGCCTAAGAGGTCCATAAGTCTGTAAATCGTTATGACTCAAAGTAGAAGATTACATATAAAAGAAAATAACATAAAATTTTAGAAGTTAAAGAGAAGTGTTGCAACCTACCTCCTTTGAGGATAAATGAAGCATTATGGGGGTTCTCTTGGATGAACCTAGAGTGTCCATTAATTTTTTACCACCATGATTTTTGACCAACCATGAAATGAAGGTGATTAAGAAATGCTTTAAATTCTCAATCAACTCGAGATGTTCAAAAATTCCCTGCCAGTCTTGATCCTTTAACATTATTTCTTGGCCCACAAAGGTTTTTGTGTGGCAGTATAAATTTTAGCATACAATGTTACTTGATCCCCATGGTTTAGTTGGATCAAGGGTCTCCACAATGCAGGATTGTTACCTCAACCTCAATTTGGATTTTTTCCAAGAGACCTCATGAACCAGAAACTTTTTCTTCAATTGACTACATCTGATTGTGCAAACTTAAGGAGGCTGAATGGAGGAATTCCAATGCTGCAGTAACAACATTTTCCGTTGCCCTAGTTCGATGTAGAGGATGATTGAAAGGATATTTTACCTTGTAAGTCGAGCTTGGTGCCATGGAGCTTGAAGGCCAACTGTAAAATAGAGCCCCAAACCAATTTTGAAATTCAAACAGAAAAATCAACAGAGTAGTATGGAGATTAAGAGGTGAATTAGGAAAATTACCCCAAGAATCTCCATAAATCCCACAACTTTGTTATTATTGGCCAACATTATCACATAGGATGGATGGAATGTCATGCTAATATTGCACACACTGTTCCATAGCCCACTAGATTGCACAATTGTTTCAAATAACCAAGTTAGTTGTTTGTGCCTATTGTTGCCATTGATGCACCGGTACCTTAGCAATGCACAATGAAGGGATCGTATTACCCTCAAGTGGACAAGCCATATAGTAGTGAGTGCATTTCATGGGAACAATTATCAAAAGCCCATACTCCCCTACCTCATCAGAACAATGTACCCATACGACCCTATGTGGGGAGAAAACTTATCTATCTTTATTTTGAGGATAGTTTTTTATTTTTAATATTATCATAGTACTATATTCAAAATGATTTCATCATGACACTTGTGGGAATTGAACTTGGGTGGGAAGGATATCAATCATTCCTTCCAACCACCCAAGATAAATCTAATTCACATAAAAGGGTTGAGGGTGGGAGACACCTTGAAGTTGAACCCAACATATACTTGTTTTAGCTAGAAGATGATCCCAAACAAATGCTATATATATATTTTATATATATATATAATATATATATATATATATTTTATATATATATATATATATATTATATATATATTATATATAATATAATATATATATAATTCAGTTTGTGCGAACTTCATTATATCAATCAATAATCCATTGTACCCTATGAATCTCTCATCCATCACAATTGTCGTCACATGCTCATTCCCTGACTGGCAGGATAATTTATTTTGGATCCATGTAGGCCAACACTCATAAATAATATTGGCCGCTCATTTCCTTGATTGTCCTTCTATGTATGAACGATTGCAATAGATGTGTCAGAAGCAAAAGTATACAGCACTAAACCTTTATTAAAGTATGAACTATATAGTGTTGTGGCGTCGACAATCACTTGTTTAATATAGGAAAAAACATATTTCTCCCTATGACCCCATTTGTATATCACATCCTTCTTTATCATCTCTTTCAAAGGCTTAACAATTTGTGCATAATCAAAGATAAACTCCTAGATAAAATTTATCTTCCCCAAGAAGGATTGCATAGATTTTTTGTTCATGGGAAAGGGAATCCGAGCAATAGTTTTGACCCACTCCTGGTCCATTTTAAACCCACTCTTGGTTATAATGTGTCCCAAGTAGTTTCCCTCGAACACTTCGAAAATCCTTTTCTTAGGATTTAATGATATGCCATATTTCCAACATCGCTCAAAGATCTGATTTAGATGACGAAAAAGGTCAGATATTTTCTTTGAAGATATTGTAATGTCATGCAAATAAAAAACCATAATCTAGCCAATCAGTCCTCAGAAAGTGATGTCCATAGCTTGTTGAAAGATATCATGTACATTTATAAGTCTAAAATGCATATGCCTAAATGCAAATGTACCCCATTTAGCCCTGAATGTTGTTTTTAATATGTCAGGTTACACTACTAGAAGTTGGTTGTATCCTGAAAATCCATATAATAGAAAGAACATCTTTGAACCAGATATTGTCTGGAGTGTCTGCTCCATAGATGGCATATGATAATTATTCTTATCAGAACCCCATTTCAAGTTGTTAAAATATACACATAAGTATATTTATCCACACTTCTTCCTGATGGGAACCAAATTAGAAATCTAGGTAGAATGACGAACTTTAAAGATGATCCAAGCATCCAACAACTTCCTTAGTTCTTTCCAAATCATGGGTTCTAGTGTAGGATGAAATTTTCTCAAATTTTGTTGGAATGGGTTTACCCCTTCATTTATAGGTATTAAATGTAGGATGATTAATGTATCATAGGTCCACATGGACAAATCTCGGTACTATTTGGAAACATGAATAAAACCTTGTTGCTTTTGGGGAGAACAACATGTACCAAGGTTCACATACTCCGAATCTTCCTTGGTACCTAAGTTAACTTGTTCATTCAACAATGTGGAAATGTGGGTCTTGACTCTTTGTGTTGATTGGTCCCCTAAAGTGGTTTTGCAAGTCATAAAGCTTCTCTAAAGATACCAGACCCTTCGGCATGGGGTTTCCTTTAGGTGCCTAAGTTGTCTCCTACGAAGCCCTTTCAAGCTCATATTCATTGATTTCTACATCCTTGAACACATCAACATTAGCCATGATATCCTATATTTGTTGGTCATCATTGAATACACATAAATTAATAATGTTGTTAGGAATGGATGGCTTATAAATAATCTCAATAGAAAATCCATCTCTAAGTGGTGATGACCTAGCAGACGCATTAGCTAAAGTGTCCATGACTACATTGTGAATCCTAGGAACATAATTAACATTAAATGCTTGAAATAAAGATATAAGACCCCATACCTTTTATTGGTAGTTTCTAAGATAAGGTGACACACAATGAATAGTGTTTCATACCTGACATGTACTAATCTATGAGTCACCTATTACCTTTAACGCTTCGACTTTGAGGTCTATGGCTTTCGTTAGTCCTAGTATGAGTGCTTAGTATTCTGCAATGTTTTTCATACACTCGAAGTCAAGTTAGTTTGACTTGTGTTAATGATGGAGTTGGATCAGTGGATTTCTAGAGTGCTGCAGAGGCTACAGTGGCTTCCTGAGGTCTTAAAAGAATGATTTAGCAGTGGACCAAGTTTGGGTAGTTTCTGAGCTGAGTTGACTAATGTTTGTCCTTCTTTAGCCATAGTCGCATGCACAAAGGCCTATGGGAGTGGTTGGAAGGCCCAGTCACATGTAGTATTGGCCCAAGGGAGCGGTTATAGCTTCAATTGCTTGCAAGGTAGTGTTAAGGGAGCGACTGGGCCTCTAAGTGAAAATTTCCTCCAGATTCCTCGCGCTCCTCAGCTATTTTGCGATTTTATTTTAAGGAAATTAATTGTAATTATATAGAGAAGCTTCTATTGACAAAATCAACTGGAGAATCAAGAGTTTGAGGTGTGAACACATTAATCAAGTGAGAAATGGAGAAGATGGAGAATTTTTTTAAATAGAGGATCACCTCTACCATTTGTGAGGTTACTCAATGCTCATATTGTAGAGCTAAAGTCTGTGTAGAGCCTAGAGGTTGAGTTCCCTGTTGCAAAAGAATTTCAGAGGCTAATGGTTGTGTTCAAGGCATGTTTCTATAACATATTTTGAGAGCTTGGTGACAAAGAGATAAGGAGAGCGTAGATCCATAGTTATGACTGTTTTATTTGTGTATGCAGGGGCAAAGAGTTTATTTACATAGCTATAGCATTGCTTCATATTTATGTTGCTCATTTTAGATTATTTGCAGCTAATGTATTGTGATCATATCTGTTGAGTTTGGTGTGTGGATGTGAGAGAGAACTGTGGGTAGTTTAATTGATTGTGTGATGATATTGTGAGTGGGTGTTGTACTGAATTGACTTGAGTTGTAACCATGGTATTCTTAAAGTTGATATTGTTTCATTGATTGGTGTTTTGGTATCCTTAAGTTCATTAGAGAAGAAGATGTTGTTGTCTTGTGCAGGGTTCCAATTTAAAATATTCTTAAATGTGGCCTTATAGGATCAACATATCAAGATAACTTGGTGAAGAAGGGTTTGGTGTTCCTTACCAATGGGTGTTGGTAGATTTAGTAGAGGAAGTAGCATTCTCATAGTCCAATGGGAGTTGGGTGAGGCTTTTAGTGGAATAGGGTCTCTAGTGGATGGGTGTTCACTTAGTCGATGCCATATGAGAAAATTCCTTGCCAGACATAGCCAGCTATGATTATGTAAAAGCTTTGTTTGATTAATGAAATTGCAACAGAGCAACAACAACAACAAAGGGTGGTTTTTTCCCCAGAAGGGGGTTCTCCATCAAAGATCCTCGTGTATTTTGTGCATGTGATTGTTTGATTATGTTATGGGTTACATATGATGATCATGATGTTTGTTATTTGATTTTCTAATTAATATAATAATGGTATACTATGTGAATGTGTTTCAGTAAATTGAAAAGAAATACAAAAGCTAAGAAACACGGTCAATACTAATTCACCCCCTCGCTCTCAGTAGTGAGCACATTTCCAATAATTGGTATCAGAGCACAATGCCTTTGTTGCAGCTTCACCACTGGAAGGTAGACCATGGGAAATCAAGGAGATTATGGAGTAGATGGACTTCTTACTTTTCATGGATCAAATTATGCATTATGGAAGGTAAGGTTAGAAGGATATTTTATTTATCTTGATGCAAATGTTTTTCTCTCATTAGAATATAATACATATGATGAATCAAATGAGAAAGTGAAGAAGATCAATTTGAAGACCCTATTATTTCATGATGTTGCTATAGTAAGAGACTACAAGACTACAAAAGATATTATAGATAAGATGCATAACATGTATGTAAGAGATGGATCTCATATTTCAAAAGTTATTGAAGAACCTCACTCTATTATTGAAGAAATGAACTTATTATAAAATATTCTACATTCATAGAAGAAGCAAATCCAGCCTCCTCTCAAGGAGATAATGAGAGCAACCATGAGAGCATTGACATGAAATACATTGATCAAAAGATACCACATGAAGATGCCATAAAGGAAAATGAGATGTTGAAGAATCAACTACAAGAGTAGGAAGAATATTGTGTAAGACTAGAAGAGGAGTTAGCCTCTTTGAGATGTGAGCTTGAAAATGAAAATAATCAACTATCTCAATATCAAAAGTTGGATGAAAGAAACAAAAAATTAGATGAGATCATTATCAATGAGAGATCTCCTCTTATCAAAACCAAATTGGGCTTTGAAGAAGGATAAATTCTTGTAAAAGGAAAGGAGAAAGTGAAGGACAACCATGTAGCAAAAATTCATAAGAAAATCATCATATGTTCTCCATCCCAAGTCAATCAAGGCCATAGAAATTAACATCATCAAAGGAAGCAAAGGAAAGATGGTCACAACCACAACATGCAACAATTCAAGAGAATAAGGAAGTAACCAAGTGTACATCATTTGACAAATCAAAACACAAGGTATCCAAGTTTATTTTATGGTTATTGTTTTTCTTGCAATCATTTTGGTCATCTTGCTAGAGATTATAAATATTATGCAAGAAAGCAAAGATTGTTGGACAACCATTGTTTCAAGTGTAGAAAATATGACCACAGGGCTCTAACTTGCAGATATGACAGGATTAACCCAACAAAAGGAGAAATCCCACCATTGAAGACATGTAGAAATTTGAATAATATAACACTTATTCACAGTGATTATCCTAATTATACACTATTAGCGGAATGCATGCATAATACATAACCTCCTCTACCATTGATCATCAATTTGCGGAATTAAAAAAAACAATCGCATCCGCACATTGAAACATCAATCACACATATCAACACAGTATGTAACGGGGAAAGCATACGGCTGAAAACCCCCAACTATTTGTATATTATAATGATAGAGAACATGTAACAATACATAGTACAATACTCCTCACAAGTACTCAGTACTATCTCCACATGCTACACACAAACCAGCTTAGATCTGAACAAGTCACAGGTTCAAATCTCCTCCACTGTTTTCCTGCCTCTACTGCACAATCCAAGTTGAGAATAGATCATATCCAAGTTTGAATTCCCTTGGCTTGTACTGCGCAATCCTCATTGGCAATCTCAATCAATGATTGTGCAAATCTCATGCACAGCTATAGTCACAACTGATAGCAGTCTCACCTTTTCACCCACCTCTAACACTTGTCTCCACTGAACTGTCTATGCACTGAGTTAATTGATGTATTCTTTAATTGATTTATGAGTTAATAATTAGTGAATTAATTAATAATTAATTCACATCACTCATCACTAGTGTATTTGACAGTTAGACTAAATACAACTAGTTCAACTAAATCAAACTGAACACAACTTCATCAACTCCTCAATCAACTCCACCAAACTCAATCACTTGAGTTCTAACTGAAGTCCATCATGCAATAGCTCAACTAACCCATAGGAAAAGTGTATTTCCTTCTGGCAGTTGCATGTTCCACATCCGTAGCTCGAACTGAAGTGTTGTAAGAGAATAAGATAATGCTTATAGTCCAAATATTATTAAGAGCTAATAATATTCGACTGTTCTATTTTTTGACTGGCAGTCTAAAAATAGACTCCGCCCATATGTCTAAAAATAGCGGTCCATCTGTTTTTACCAACATGACCAATCATCCATAAATAGCATCCTACAACTCATAGACCATGATACATATGTCTAAAAATAGACATAGTCTAAAAATAGACTTTGCGCCAAAAATAGCATGTGGGCCCACTTAGTGAAGGCGACTTCTTTTCACTAAGCTCCATCATCTTGTTGCATTTTCAACAAGTTAGTGCACACTCTCTGTAATGGTTTTTTTGTTGCTATGGAGTACCAAAGACACCTTCCTTGGAGTTGGTTATTACCTACAAGGAAAGTACAAACAATTAGTTGTTATTGGTGGATAAACATAGATAAACAAAGAACTGCAAGTAATGGAAACAATGCATACATAAAGATAAACTAGAAACTACAAAAAATAACAGATGAATAATGCTTAATGAAGCAAACACATCAACAAATTAATGGAAAATGGTTCC
>APFE030650638.1:905-16817 GCA_000404065.3 Pinus taeda | reverse complement strand
TGCTGGTAAAGGTGGACATTTTGAAGAATACTGCAGATGCATTGACAAAATCTGTGAGCTTTGAGAAGTTCTCTTGGTATAGAGAGACAATGGGCATTTCAGGGCTGGAAAAATGACTAAGCTCTCTTGTGGCCCCCTGTGGAAACAAAACAACAAGTAGGAGAATGTTGGGTTGTGTTATATTCTTTCCACGTAGTTAACAGGGGGTTTGAGGGGCACCCGTAACCCCACTTGCCCTGGAAAATTTTGGTTTTGGACCCTATGTTAGGTTGGGCAGACCCACCTATGGTTTTGTGAATGATTTTCGCACATGTTTTTTGGACGCGATGGTTTTTGGTCCATGTTATTGGATGCTTCGGCATGTATAGATATGTATTATAACATTGAAAGGAACATAATGAAAAATCAAGTTGGTAGTCCCGGTTTTGGGATCCAGGGGAAAAACTCTATGTATATGTGTTTTATGTGTTTTGCTTTGGCATTATTTATTTTTTGTGTTTTAGAATTCGTATGCAAGTAATTTCTATACAGGGTTAAAACCTACATAGAGGTGAACCACAAAAATCCTCAACTTAGGAGGAACCATTATCTCATCAAGTATTTTCCAAATATTATCCCAAGGAACAATGTCAAAGGCTTTTCTAAAGTCCACAAAGCAACACGAGAGATCCACTTTACTATTGCAACATTCCTCGGAAATGATCCTGAGAGTGACAAGATGGTCGATAGTCGAGTGATATATCCTAAAACCAACTTGCCCTTTAGCTCTTTCACCATGGATTTCAAGCCAATTACTAATCTTCTTTTCCAAAACGAGCCCATAGAGTTTGGCTAAGATGTGGCTAATCATAATGGTCTTGTAGTTAGAGGGAATAATTTTGTCCTCATTTTTAAAGATAGGCACAATAAGGCTTTGCATCCAAGGCTTAAGGAAGCCATGCTTTACAACCAAATTCAGAAGCTTGTGGAGGTGAGGAATGAGGATAGATATTCCCATTTTAAAGATCTCAGCTTAGTATCCTTCAATATCTTTAACTTTCCCATTAGCGAGATTATTAATCTTAGACACAATGCCTTCAAGAGAAAATATATCTTCCTTAATAAGAGTTTTAACGATGGTGTCGAGGGAGTCATACAACTTCTTAAGATAGATGTCCCGCTTATCTAAGGGGATTGAATGATTACTTTTGATTTACAAACAAGCACATTCTGGTAAAACTTTCTGGGCACAACTTTAGAAAGGTGAAGAAGATGCTCTTATCTCTTATTAATATATGAATGCTTCTTCTTTTTTAGGAAAGCTTTATATATACTAATATTTTAGAGCTTTACAGTTTCGTTAGGAGCATCTCTAATTATTTTCTCGGCACTTTTACGGTATTTGTCATACTAATGATTGGAAGTTCTGTTAATTTGTTTATACGAAACCTCAGTAGAGAACTTGTTAATGGTAGTGGTAAGGTAGATTAATACATTATTAATCTATTTTACTTAAATCACTCTAATTTTCATTAGACTATTTCATTTTATTTGAATGATTTTTATTTCCTTAATTACACTATTTTATTTACATTAATTTACATTATTAGAATTTTTGTATTCAAGCTTTTGTGATCCATAATTAAGCAAAGACTTTTCTTAATTATTAGAATTATTAGTTCTTTATTACACTATTTTAATCATTATATAATCTCTTTCTTCATAGTAATTAGTATAAATGATATGATTTAAAATATTAGATTGTTGTGCTAAGATCCTTGTCAAATTAGAAACAAAATTATTTCATTGTGCTTAAGGATTCAATTATTTTATTTATTTATTTATTGCAAGTGAAATGAAGAGTTTTTATGTTAATTTATGAGCAATTTAACATAAATAAGAAAATGAATAGCAACATAAAAATGTACAGAACATCATAAAAAAAAATTACAATAGGAACATGATAAAGGAGTTCACCCCTCCTGGACTACGTCTCCTTGGTCCAACTTCCAATGGCTTAGGCCTCTCTATTCTGCTAAGAAGTGTAAAAATCTATGTTTACACTGCTCAATGCTTCTGAAACCTTCTCCAGTTAGTCCAGAATACTAAAAAAATTGTTATCTAGCCTCTTTTTGCATCCAATTTGGTAGAAAACTGTAGAAGTTATGACTTCTCCTAGTTCTCCCAATATTCTCTCCACAAATTGCCCCATTTCCAGCATGATCCTACAAATTAGCCCCAAAAATGCGCTAACTGGGCAAACATTACGCCGCACGACGGGCCATGATCTGTCAATCAATTGTATTATAGAAAATCACAATCGATGAGGAAAAAATGGGTTTTATAGTCTATGAACATGACAGGTGATGTGCGATTGCGATGTGGCGGACCTGACGAAAGTATTAACTACAACTGAGAAACATATTGCATCCGGGATCATTTCGCAAATCGAAACTCGGTAGAGCATCAGCGGTCTATATATGAAAAAGTGCGATTGCGATCTGCAATCCATCGCATCGCAACTCCCAGGCCGATCCCTTAATTCCTTTCTGCCTGTCTTTTGCGAAGTGCAATTGTGATTTGTGATCCATCACATCGTAACCCTTCCTTGCTCAGGGCCGATTCTTTAATGCTTCCCATCTGCCTTATCTCATCGCACCTTGGTTGTTCTGGGGCCTATTTTTTATGTCGCCCCGCCTGCAACATGCAATTTGTGATATGCAAGGGCCAATGGGGGCCTGCCACTTGGCACCTCCCCATTCGTTGAAGGGCCTTGCCACATCGTCCAATCCTGCCATGTGTCCAAGTCAAACCTGAACTTTGACTTGCTCTAACTTCTGCATATGAGCTGGGATTTTAGTGTCGTTCATGTCGTTGTAGTCATAATGATGAGCTCTTTGATCTGAAGCTAAGTTTATCAAGATTATGACACTTCGGTTTTTGAGCCTAATTTTGAGCACCTAATCACTCCTGCACACTGGAGGTCTTTTGGACCCCAAAAGATCACTTTCAATTATCTAGCAAGTGAGGGTATAGCATCGCCTTTCCAATCTCTATCCATTTGGCTTTTAAAGGATTTGTACCCTTGATTCCCACTGGAAGATAATTGATACTTCCCCTTTTTGATGTCCTTGTTCTTCTATCAAGTATAGTGTCTTGCTGAAGCTCATCAAGGAATTCTGAAGAAAAGTCTTCAATAGAAGGAATTTAAATATTCTTTCCTTGATCTTCAATCAAACGAGGCTCATACAACCTTAAATTTTCAACATTAACAACAGCATAAATTTGCATATATGAAGGCATATCCAACCTGAAGGCATTGTTACCAATTTTTTCCAAAATTCTGAATGGACCATATCTAATTGTTTTTAGCTTTTTACCTTCTCCTTGGAGCCTCTCTTTGTTAATGTGAAGTGAAAGTAGGGGGTTTGTTAAATTGGTAATTTATATTGGGTTCATATTGGTAGGGGGTTAAATTATGTGATTTTTAGAGGCATTTTTCAATATTTAGTCAAATTAAGGGTATTATTTAATATGCCACGAACGCATGTGATATGTCAGAGGTTCATTGAGTGAATCCCATGTGATATATATATATATTGTCAATGTTGTCAACATTCATCATGTCACTTGCAAAAATTGAACCTGGGCGGGGAGGATTCCACTCCTTCCTCCCAACCACTTGGAATAACAATTTTCATGAAAGAAGTGTTGGCTTTCAACTTTTTGGCGTAATTGTAGTTGTTCAATTCTTGAAAGAATTTCATCGAAAAATGTTTACACAAACTTCCGAAGTTTATCTCTATATCATATGAAATGGAACATATTTGTGGCCATAACAAAATATATATGTATAATGGTGTTAAGGAAATTCAGATATAGAATATTGTTAATTTTTTATTTTGTTAGAAAAATTATAATTTGGTGATTAATTGGTAGTGAGAATGGTTATTGCCGATTATTTCCGAATGTGAGTTGACTCATCATTATTATTTAATAAAATGTTTATTAATTTAATTATATAAATAAATGGCTTGTGAGTGTAATTAAATACATCAAAAAACACTTTACTTCATCATATACATTTCAATTTTGATAAAGTTAAAAAAATCATAAAAATGAATTAAATTTATAACTTATTAAAATATTTATTTTTATCACTAATTATAAAAATAATTAATATATAATTTAATCATATATGCATTTAAAAAAACATGTAACAAGATTATTGACCATCGATATTCACCCCCACTTTATTAGGGAGATTTTTAATCTCTAAATAGTCTTTGTTAGAACATCATGGGCCAATACCACAACTTATCAATACCAAATGCCCATAAAACCATAAGTCATCTCATATGACACTTGTTCATATTACATTTCTTTTAATTATTGAATTTACTTATAAAAGAAAAAAGGGCATAACTACTTTTTTTGTAAGTTGGCATTTTTCTATTAATTTAAGAGAATGATACATCGTGGGACAAACATAAAGCATGAAAACAAGGCCTCACTCCTACCATATTTGTTAGCCATTAGATACATACAAAAAGAACTGAGAGGATCTACGTAAAATTAGATAACTTCATATCAATAGCCCACCAAGCACAAAACTGAGCAAAAAAAAAAGGAAAAAAAAAACCCACTTGCTTCATTGTAAATTATCATCATTTGGGGCTTGAGTTTTGTTTCATCCATCAATCGGGCAATGGAAGGCTTCATGGATGTGAGATTCCATATGTGCCATCTACCCTTCAAAACCACCCATCTTATCATGAAACCTTTGTTGGTTATGCTGAAGTGATGCTTGGCGTTCTAAAATGAATCTCTAATTGTACAATATATCATAAAAGAAACTAATCATATCATTATGGTCTATTTGGTAGTTTTGAGCTAGCTAGTCCACCAAGGCTTGGCCCCGATGAATTTGGACTTCAATGGAATCAAAAGGAGGTGGAAAATCAACATTCCCAAGAGATCCTCTTTGCAACACCTCAAACTCGCATGCATACACTGGCTGAGCCCCTTGTCTTCTTTCTCCCCTACCCAACAATCCACACCCCCCTGATGTGGACAACCATGTTATCTCAACATTGGCTTCTCACAACTAGCATGAATTCAGATCGCAAATATTAGACCCACCAAGCAGGAGCAAACCAAGGCACTCGACCAACGCTAATAGTTGAGATTCCAATGGCCTGACTCACAATGACTCCACGAAAGAAGTTTCTCGAGGACTCCCTCCTTGAGCACCACAAGGGTCGAGGGAAGGCTCACTTGGAAACCAAAAAGAGAAACAACTGAGACCACTTTTTTCTCAGTATCTATCAACCTCCAAATAACATAATTCTCCCATAGAAACAAAACAAGGCAATAGAAAACCTCTCAAGGAATTTGACCACAAGCACAACGAAGTAATTCAATTATCCTCGAGGGAAATTCAATCCACACGTCATACAATAACCTAGCTACCCTTCTAAGGAATGAAAATGAGGTAAGAGTTACCTACAAACAACTAGTAAAAATCCAAGCCACCTCTCAGAAATTCTGCCTCCATTCAACCCACAAAAAACTAGGCGAGGGGAAGAAGAAAGCTTCCAAATGGTGTCCATTCACCTAGTGGCACCAAAAAAGATTTAAGCCCGAGCCCCAGACTGAAAACACATCATCACTCAATTCTTGTGCTTTTCCATTTCCTGGCTTGCAGGTTATAGAATGTGCCTCCCACCCACCTAAGTTATGACATGTAGCTCTGAGGAGACTCGTAAATTTGGAACTAGCATCACCCTCCACTATACCTAATCACATTTCCCTATCATTACAATTACAAATCTAGACCAATGCCACCAATATTAAACCAAGAGGAGCGTCAAGAACATTTGTCGGGTAGCTTCCCAATGCCCATTGTCGACCATGTCTATGCATAAGTGTTGCCGCATGGGGGATTAATACTACTTCCTTCCCTCGTGCCATCCTCGTTCCTCACCCCCAGAGGGGAAAAGGCATAATTACTTTGAAAATAAATCTTAGACTTTGATTTTTGTACACTACTAAGAATATTCCAAAATATCCTATGGAGGTTAAATCCCTAACATCTACCTAATAATTATTGATAATTAAATTAAAATTATGAACAACATTATTCCAAAATAAACATGCCTAAATACTTTGATGGGTGCTTATAAGAGGATATAATTTCAATTTTTTTTAATATATCTTTAACTTTTGGGCTATATACGTTTCCTTTAAAACTTTTTTTTAATAATGATGGACTCTCAACCGATTATAAATATTTTTAAGTGATTCCAAAACCAAAATGTAGTTTCAATGTAAATAGAAACCACAAGAAAGTTAATTTCCCATATGGCATTGATCGAGGCTAACTCAAATTGAGTCATATTGTAATGAACAAAGTTCATTTACACCTATCAAAAAATAGTCCAAGATATTTGGAATGCATTAAAATAATCTATTTTAGGAATAAAAAAATATTGTATAAATATATGAATGAAGAATATGGTTGGTTACAAATGAGATATCTTCTTATATACTAGGCAAGGTACCTCTTCACAAATGGTCATGTTCTTTGGGACATATTTCTTCAATAACTTATTATTATTATTATATTCATAACATTGTCTTCCCCTTTAGAAAAGCTTTGTCCTCAAAACTTATTGTTGAAAAGGCAAGTCATGTGTTTCTTTGTAATCACTTCACATGTTTCATAATTCTTCGAGTTGTCATCTTCGATGATACAAGATGATAGGATCCTCTTAGCGATAAACAAAATTGTTGAACTAAGAAGGGATTTGACCATCCTAAATCAATCTTATGTGGAATATTGTGATTACTAGATACTTCAAATGAATTTTCATCATAAGATTGGATTATGGTGACATTGGCATTCTTAGGAATATAAGTCAATTGTTTTTGCCTTGAGTGACATGGGTACACTGACTGGTTAATGTACCTTCTCTTATGATTAAGATGTCGATAAGGTGTTTTCGTAGTGTTTCGTTGATTTCTTCCAGAGTTTTATTTTCTTCATGCATTGATGTTGCATTATTAATTGTTAAACTTTTGTTAATAAGTACACTTGAAATTTTTATTTTTTGTACTCCAATATCTGAATATATTTTTACTTCAACTGGTTTGTCATCTTCTTGAGTTGTGATATTGACTAAATCAATATTTGTTCCTTTTTCCTCAACTTTCATTTTTACATCTAAAGATTATGATGCTTCCCTCTCCATATATTGTTGGATTTTGGTTTCCAGCTACTTATTTTCCTTCTTAAGCTTTTTAATCTATGTGAGTGATTTTTCAGTGTGGTCCTTAAGCTAGAAAATTTCTTCATTTTTGCCAACAATAATTTTGTCAACTTCCTTTTTTATATTTTTCACCGACTTTTGACTTTATTGAAGAAATACATTTGAGATATATTATATGTATTTTGGTGTTACTAAATCTGACTTCAATGTAATGTCCTATAGTGTTGTTTTTCTCTTCCTTTAGGAAAATGTTAAAATCTTCTTCTTCGTATTTAGGATGAAAGACTCTGGTGTTTCCTTCTAGTGTGAACCGAAAATAATGTCACCTGGATCACTCCATAGGGATTGAACAGAGAATTGTGATATAAATGTGTACTCCCCAATGTTTAATTGTAAATTGGTTATGTCATATTGCTTTTTATCCTAGTGGTCTAATTTTCAATTACAGTTGACTTAATATCGCTACTTGATTTGCTAGTTTACGGTTTATATAATTTTTTTTTATTTTCGAAAAGAGAGATAGAAATAGTAATATCTTTCCTGCAAGAGTTCCTTTAATTCCAAATTAGCACTACAACATAGTTATATCAAATTTCTGAATATCCTGATTTCTCTTCCATTATAAACTTTATTCTTTTCTCTTCAATGATTAACTCAATTTTGTGTTCGTCAAAATTCATAATATTCCACGTAATCTTGACCTTTTATATTATTATTATTATTTTTTTAATAACTTAACCCTTCAACCTCCTCTCTATTTTTATTTTTATTTTTCTCTTGTATATAATAAAATTAAATATATTATAAATCGGTCCCTTTTAATACTTTTGGGTTGCAAGTTGGAACCTTTGGATTGACAACGTACCACAAGTGTCCCAATTTTTTATTGATGTTAATATTGGTATTATTCTCAATGTTTTTGAGAAATAGGCGTTGACTTCTTAACATCAAAATGCTTGAAACAAACAAAAAACAATTGTTGCTAAAACGTACAAAATTTTCAAATTGTTAATATTTAATTATGGATCAACAAACACAAGCAAGTACAAATTTGAAAGTTTAACTCAGAACCTAGACATCAAATCAAATTCTATAGTTCTATTCCCTTCATATCCAAGTTGTTACCTCATTACTTCACATCTGAGAAGAGGCAATAGATTAACATCCAAAAACAAAATGAATGCCAGATTGTAAGAAATTAAGGTTAATAAATAGAACTTTATGTCATTTAGAGCATCAATTTGTTTAATAGGGGTTCTATATCATAAGTAACCATTAATGTAGCACAAAGAATGGGGCTACATGCCTAAAAATGCACCCTTATTTAAATGACACTAGAGATAATAACACATTAAAAAAAAATAGTTTTTTTTTTCAATTTATTATTATTATTATTATTAAATGACCAAATGTTTGATGGTAAAATGTAAAACCTCCAAAAACTTTGTCTAGCCAAAAGCTTCAATCGAACAAAACAGACTTGACTAAGGGTTGATGACTGAAGGCTGAGATCGGGAGAACAAGACCTGATACTAATGTAACAAACAATTTTTTTTTTATGAACATCAAATAGTCCAAGACATTTGAAATACAATAAAAGAATTCATTTTAGGAATAATAATATATTGTATAAATGTACGAATGAAGAATATGGTTGGTTACAAATGAGGGCCCTACTTATAGACTAGGAAATGTTCCCCTTCATAAATAGTCATGCCCTTTGGGACACGTCTCTTCAATAACTAATTATTATTTAATTAATAATTACTATTATTATTATTTATGTATATGCTCTCTAGTAACATTTAACCTTAATTTATCCCCTTAGGGGTAGCTCAATTAGCGATGGTCGTGAAAATGAAGTATGATGTTCCAAGAGGTTCTAGGTTCAAATCCTCCAAGTTTACCCATGGGTCATGTGTTGGGGATAACATGGTTCACCTATAGCTTAGAGTGGTAGTGATTGAAATCGACCCTGTGTCACACAAGTACAAGAGTGGCCTAGTTGTTGATTCCTCTAGATACAAAAAAAGTAAAAACATTTAATCTTAATTTTGTATATAAAATTAAATATTACCTCACTTACAATTTAACTTCTTACCCAAAAAATACAACTTAAAAAATTATTAAAAGTAAATTTAAATTTTCCCATGGGGCATATAGTCAATGATGACAAGGTGTTCTATTAAGGCACTCCATGGTGTAAAGGTCACCAATTTGAAAATCTGTGGGAAAAATTCAACCACGCTAAGGGCTAGTGTGGCCTAGGACAAGTGGGATCCCTAGGTGATTTTGACGGCTTAGATACACTTAGGTGGCAGCTACTTGAGCCATAGGTTAGACATTCTAGTCATCTCATGACTCACATTATAGCCTAGTTTTTGTACATATTGTTGTCACTGATGACAACAAGATGTCAATGATTTCAAAGGGGTGCATTGGACAACAACAACAAAACCATCCTTGATGATCAAAGAAGTAGCAAGGCCTTTTATGAAGTGATATGACAACTTGACCTTTTTGCAGGATCTCATTGCATGGAGATATGGGTGTGTGAAGTTATTCAATTTTTTGATGGATTTATTATGCTCAAAATATCTTACAAGTAGCATGGTAGTGTAGATCTTGTTGATGCCTTTCCAATGTTATATCATACTAAAAAAAACTCCTCTCGGATAAGAATTTAAGGCATGTTGAAAATCAACATTAGATTAGGTCAATTTGCAAGGGAAAACTATAGGGCCAAACAAAAATTATTAAAGAGTTAAATGACAGGCAAGTTTCGAGAAGATCCATCATAGATAGATCAAATCAATAGTCATTATCACACAATAATACACAATGTTTACTAATATTAAAAGGCATGCAATTTCTGGATAAATCAACAGTGTCTCCAACAAATCACATTAGAGGAAATTTCAGCCTAAAAGTGGCCTCCTAAGGAGAAATAATAAAATAATAGTTAAAATAATAAAATAAGAGTTATGAATTTTGGAGGGAAAAGAAGAAAAGTACATTTTTTAAATTGTATTTTTGGCTCATCTCCTTATAGGTTTACTCAAATTTCGAGTGTAAACACTCGTTTGATGCGGAATTAAATTTCACATCCAACGGGTACCCATTATGCATACTTTTGAGAAGACCCACATTGATAAAATTTCAAATACATTAAAAAAAAGTGTGTTCAACATATTTTTTAATGTACCTTAAATTTTTATTAATCTTGGTCTTCTCAAAAGTATGCATAATGGGTACTCGTTGGATGTGAAATTTAATTCGCATCCAACGAGTATCTACACTTGAAATTTGAGTAAACCTACAAGGAGATAAGCCAAAAATATAATTTAAAAAAATAGTTTTTCTTCTTTTCCCTCCAAAATATTTACATGCACTTATTTTTAAATTTAAAGGATTTTGATTGGTTTACATATTATGACATAGAACTTACGTGAAAATTTCATGAGCACTTTTAGGCTGAAATTTCTTCTAATTGTGGCTAGATAAAAGAGAAATAACACAATGTTTAACAACCAACCAAATGATGACATGTGGCAACATTATATTGCATAGTGACACGGAGCATGCTGATGTCAGCATGTTGGTGTGGCGTCACCAAGGACTTCCATGTGGCAATGACCAATGGGCACTTTGGATTGATGAAAGGGCCAAGAACAAGTTACACTTGGCACCCGTCACGGGGTGCCACATGGCCCGATGACATCATGATGTGTCATCAAGTAATCGACCAGTGACCCCTAGGATTGGGTTACATGGTGTGGTCATGTTGAAAATAATAAAAAAGGGGGCGCAAGTTTTAATGTATTTGGGTTCTACCTTTGGTCACAAATGTCGGCTCCAAAACAATCACATGGGCATTGTGTGTATAGTCTCCAGATATATAGGGTGAATGGGTCAGTGCATGGTCCATCCTCATGCTCCATATAACCATAAATTAATTATAAATACATATGAGGTGTTTAGTATCAAACCAATGAAAAAAACCAACAAAATAAATCAACAAATTCTGAAGAGACATCAATTATTTAGCTAGTTTGAAGGAAAATATAGTTTTGTTGTAATGTTTTAGTTTGAATGTAATGAGATTGGTTTGTTCTAATTTTGGAACCTTCACCAGGTGAGAACATGGTTTCATTGTTGCAGTTTAAATCTAGTTCATTTCTTCAAATGTATATGTATATAGTAGAAGTCGAAGGCATAAGTCATGTTCAACCGTTGCTCTGACTATATACGTAAGGCCAACAACATAAGTTGTGGTCGATCATTTGGATTGTCCACAAAGATTGACCATGGCCTTGGCTCATTTGAGGTTGATGCCACCATAATATATATTGTAAAGGGATAGTCATAATAAGCCCCACCGAGCATCCGAATTGGTAGACGTCATGTGTTGAGTCTACGAGGTTGTAGGTTTGATCACCTTCACTGATTAATCGGTTCCATATATATATAATATATATTATATATATATATATATATATATATAATTATTATTTAAATATAGTAGTGATGAACTGTTGCTAAATCTGACAACACACCCAGAAACTAGTATTATGTCAAAAAATTAAGTTAATATATCATATATTACGGTTTTGTATGAGTTTTGGGAGCATTATTTGTCCAAATTGAGATACAAAGAAGGGGGACGATCGCAGTTCAAAGATGAATGTAACCAAATGGGTTTGATGTTGTTTTGTCTCATATTTGATGGCCAAAATCTCTTATGTTCATTTTGAACATCTATCAGCATGTTGCAGTTATTTTAGATATATGAAGTAAACAAATTCCAAAGAAGGGTTTGAATGACCAAATTGCATTTTTGTTGAAGCTGAATATGGGAAGCCATATGAAAACCAATAGAAGTGACTGATGTGACATTTTAGTACAGGTTGTATAGCAGTCAAATGGTTGCAGGTTGTATGGCAATGCAGTGGTAGGTTTTGTAGCAAAGTCAATGATTGGTATATTGGCAATGTTTATGGTAGTGGCAATATTCACAACTTGTTATTTTAGTTTGTGACAATCCCTTAATATGAAAATTTAGAGTAAAATGATGATAGTGGATCCAGTTTGAAAATGAGATGAAATAAAGGTTCATAAGGAAGTTGAAGAAGGAGTTTGAATCATATTCATTGCTAAGGTTGGAGCATAGAGTAAGGTTGAACCTACTCATCCTTGAGGTTGGAGCCTCAATCAAGTTGTATCCTATAATAAGCAGTTGCTTTCTTCTTCGAGGTCAGATCCTCAATCAGGTTATAACCCACCACAAGTGACAACTTGCATATTTTGGAGTTAGTTTCCTCTCGCAGGTTGGGGCCTACAAATTGATGTAAAGAATTGAAGATTGAAAGGAAGAAGAGTTTATGGTTTTCTCCCATTTAGGTTTCGACCTAAAAATTTGTGTCTCCTTATGATGTGACATCTTATTGTTGTTTCTAGTTATGTTGCTTATATAATGATGCATGGTGATTGATAATGATATAATGTTTATCTACATTGTTACATGAATGTATGAGTAGTTGAGATGAGTTAATTTTCCCCCCTCTTAGTGTGACTTTTGGGCCAACACTAGCAAACAAAATAGAAAATTAAATTTAAAATGTATATATAATTTATTAAAATTTGTATAACTAATTTCTCACCAACACATATTTAGATATATAAGTTAATAAGGAAAGTATTCGAAAAGCAAAAAATATCTATAATACCATATAATAGATTTAAAACCAAATTATATAATGAAATATAGAAAGGGTTGTGACCTTTTAGTGACACACGTATATTTTTATATCATATCATTATAAAAAATATAGTAATATAAAATCAGTGATAATAAATATATATAAGTTGTGATAAATGAGGGAGGGAAGGTAGCCACCAGCGAGCTATGTTAGCCATCGTAGCCCATCTGATGACATCCTATACGCTTGAAAATTGGTTGTTTCATCCACCCACCTACATGTCAATGTGAATTAACTACACTTGTGCCCATCCAATATCTCGGTCCTCGGTCCTTCACCATGAAGATCCTTAGTGTGATCTTGGGGTGGCTTGTTCCACTTGTTAGCTTGACCTTGCTATTTTGTTTTTTCACAAATGCCATGGAATTTCGCTCCATCAAGCCTCTATTCACTCTCAATATTGTCGGCCTTCCACGTCTACTCCTTTCACCCTTATGACTCTCGATAGCCATGATGCTCATCCGCTAATAAATGTTGACTCCTTATTGAGCATTGTTTAAGGCTCCTCCATATTTTCTTGGTTGTATGTGTTCCATCCTGCTGAATCGAGGCAATTAAACCAAGCAAGGATTTTTCTCCCCACCTCAACCATGACCCAACATCGAGCACGCAATCATCAAGGAGGCGGGAGTCATGTGCATATAGAATGTTCGAGGATTAGGTTTAGAGTTGGAGAATTTGCATGTAATTTTCAATACCACACACCCCCCTGCCCCCATATCTTCAGTTTGAGCTACATGATATCAAAATGGAGGTTAAACACAATCATCAATATACTTTTGATGTTGATTTTTTTGAATAACATTGATGGGTGGATTCTAGAACCTAGGAACACCTGCAGATGGAAAAATCACTATCTTCACACTGTGGATTTGTGTTGGCAACTAAAAATGTTGTTGGGAAAGTTGTTGCTTGACCATTAGGAGGTAAGGAACTAAATCCTAAACATTTTGGACACTCTAAAGCTAATTCTTATGGACATCAAGGCTCAACTTGCTGAAATAAAATTGTTTGCCTCGAGGCCTAAGCCACACCTCCCTACAAGGATGAAGCTCATCCAATAAAGATGGCCACATCCTTATCTACTCGATATTTCAATTTCAATTATTTTCTTTTCTAATCATGAAGCATAGAATAAGGTTTACTTTTTGATTTCTTTTTTAATTGGATTTTTCTCTAAAGAGACAATGCTTAAACTTTACACATAATTAATTCTTAGTGCCGATTTTTTTTAATAGACAATCTATTATTGTATCTCTAGTCTAGTTTCCCTTGTGGCAGGGCAGACACACATAACATTTTCCAATTTCTATATTTTGGATGAATAGACAATGAATCCTTAATTTACAAAAAAAAATTAAGATTATATATTGATATTTCTTCTTAAATTTAACTTGATGTAATGAAATGGTATTACGATGACTCTCATTTAATGGAATTTCTTTTATATCCATGCAAATTATGCAATTTGATAATTTGAATCTCTATCAAAGATGTGGGAAAGATGTTTTGAATATGATATTATTTCAATAAATATATAATTCTACTTTCATTAAATTTAAAATAAAGTATTTAGGCTGCAATTTTTTAATTTCAATTCTAAATGTGTTAATATCATTTTTTTAAAAATGCAAAATTGGATTATGAAAATTTCAATATTGGTTTTCAAAGGTGATATTTCAATGTAAGGTGTGAAATTTAAAAAAAAAAAAGTTAAACCCAAAAGTGCAATTTTATTCCAAAAATGTATTTTTTTATCCTTGAAGTGTGAATTTTGATTCCATTATTTTTTATTTCAATATTCTTCCCACTATCAAAGTGTATTATTTACATTAGGCCTAGTGTCATTGAACATATTCATGTTAGTGCTTCATGTTCCCCCCATAGAGGTCACAACTTGTAAGGCTCCCCTAGAGAGGTCACAATCTATAAGGCTCTCTTCCAAGAGTTCTATGATGTTTTCACCTAGTATTATTCTAAAATGCCAAGCAACACCTTTTTGTCTTCTATAATATCCCTCATAAAGTGATACTGAACATCAATGTGCTTTGTCTTTGAATGATATGCAGGGTTCTTTGCCAAGAAAATTGCACTTTGGCTGTCACAATCTATCCTTATAGCTTCCTGTATTAACCCCATACTTGAACACAATCTCTGCAACCAAACTGCTTCCTTGCTTGCATGAGTGGCTGCCATGTATTCTGCCTTTGTAGTTGATAGTGCCACTACAGATTGTTTCTTACTCACCCAACTGACTGCACCTCCAAATAGGTTAAACACATACCCAGCTATAGATCTTCTCTGATCTAGATCTCCAGCCCAGTCTGCATCAATAAAGCCACGAATATCCAACACTTTGTCCAATCCTGGTCTTCCTTGGTAGCACAAACCATAATCACTAGTGCCACGCAAATACCTGAAAACCGCTTCACTGTTGTCCAGTGCTCCTTCCCTGGATTTGACATAAACTTGCTCAATACTCCCACTGCATGTGCAATGTCTGGTCTAGTACAGACCATTGCATACATTAAGCTACCAACTGCACTTGCATATGGAACACGGGACATGTCCTCTTCCTCTTCTTGTGTCTTGGGACACTGTTCAACTGATAACCTCACACCTACATGAATAGGAACCTTCACGAGTTTACTATCATGCATATTAAACCTCTGTAGTATTGTCTCGACATACTTCCTCTAGTTTAACCAGAGCTTCCTCTTTGCCCGATCTCTTTTAATTTCTATGCCCAAAATATGGTTTGCAACACCAAGATCTTTCATGTCAAATTTGGAGGACAATTGGGTCTTCAAATCCTAGATAATTTCTTTGTCATTTCCAACTAGCAACATATCATCCACATACAAGACCAGATAAATAACACGGTCACCAATTAATTTAAAATA
>APFE030650632.1:0-20330 GCA_000404065.3 Pinus taeda | reverse complement strand
GTATGACACCACCAATTAGCACGACCTTCAAGGGTGAGGAAGAAAAGTATGCAAACAATCTCTTCACTATCAATTTCATGAGATTCAGAGAAATGTAGAAAATCATAAATGTGCTTATTTACATGCATTTTTTCCTCACCATCAAACTTTAGCAATGATAAGTGATCAAGAAGCTTATTGGGTTGTGATAGTTTATTAAGGGAGAAATGGGAGAAACAGCGTGGGAGAAAAATTTGTGTATGATCCATTTTGATAATATATTTTTTTAGGTTTTGGTAGCATCGAAAGTGCTCTAGCCTTGCAAATTGGTGGAGAGGCTAAGGCACATGTGTTCTAAAGAACCCAGAAAATTTTTGGTGAAATTCCACCCAGATTGTATTTTATTAAAAATAATTAATATTTTTAATGGGGTTCCTAAGTCTAAACTTAGGGAAATTAAAATATTAATGGGTATTAATCAAAATATGGGTGAAAATGATCTAGAAGGTGGATCAAGTCATGTTTTAATCTTATTCATTGATGAGAGACTTAATTGCGGCCATTGAAGACTTGAAAGGAAAAGTATAAAATGGAGGCTTGGGGTTCATTTGGAAATAGAAAGAGAGAGAGAGAGAGAGAGAGAGAGAGAGAGAGAGAGAGAGAGAATTGATCTGGAGTTAAATTTATGGGGCTAGGAAGCTAAGAAATTTGAACTAGTGATCATTCAGTAGCACAGGAGCAGTGAAAATCCAGGAGAAGGACTTTCCAAAGAATATTGATAGAGAGGCAGAGAGATCTTACAGAGTGGCAGCACACTAGCCAGGAGAACTGATACTGGGCCACTCTAGGCCCATGCACTCCTGACATAGAGCCAGGATGGCCACCACAGAATAGATAAGTTGCCTATCATACAGAATCCATAACTATCGGGAACTGCTAAAACAACTAGGATAGTTGATGTAGAGGGCAGAAAAGATCATGTAGGGCTAATGTAGAGCCTACATAGGGCCATCGCAGAAATATCTGGGGTTAGCCAGTCATGTGCCGGATCAGCCATAATTTGATCAGGTTAAGTGAGGTAAAACTCACTCATATTTTCCACCAATATTTTCTCTGTAAATGATTTCTAGATAAGCATCGTATATTTGTATTCATATATTTCTCCTACATAATAATAAACCTTTATAACTATTGCATTGGTTTTCCCACATTGGGCTTTTCCGAGGACTATTATGTCTAAAAATAAGTGTGACCTATGTATCTTTTTCTTTGCTATATTTTTTGTTTCATGTGATCAAATATGAAATTAGTGTAGATTGCAGAAGTAATTTGCTTCAGTATTTAGAAGAATAACTAGATGAATGTAATTTAAAAATCAAGTATGTGAAGTGGATTTAGATTTATTGCAGTAGAAGCTCCTTCAAATTGTAGGAATTTTCACAAGATTCAAACTAGTTGCAATGGGCTCAGCTTGTCATCTGGCCTTCCTTCTAGTGCTAGAAATTTTGACAGTGTTGGACCCACCAACATTCAGGGGATCTCCTCGGTATGGAGTCCGAACTAGACCTCACATTGTTTGGTGTAGGAGTCCCATCTGGTATGATGGTTCGGTTTCCATTATCTTAAAGATATGCCTTAGCTATTGCTTGTTAGCACTTGAGAGTGATATACTTGGTCTTCAAAAAGTGAGCTACGTGTACCTGGTGCGTGCTTAGTGTAACTTGTGTCTAAGTTCCTTCGCTACAGAGGGGGAGGGTGAAAGTGACTATCGGGTCGAGAGGGAGTAGTCCCAACTCAGGAAGAGACACACACAACACAATGAGATCTACAAAGCCTCCAGTAGAGTATTCCACATGGATCTAGCAGACACAAATATTAAGGTAAATGAATAGCACGTACAACACCCAGCAGAGTAGTCCACATGGATACGATGGTCATTATAAAAAATATACAAGAATGAATTTGTCTAGTGTCTGGTGGAGTATTCCATATGAACGAGAGAACATTAGTAACCATTACAACACATATTCAACAATATATGCACTAGAATAACCGAAGTAGTTCAACTATCCTAGTACAAGTTAAGCAAACATGCATTACAAGCGTTTAAACAATAGCCTTACAAATGAATACAACACATGCATGAAAACGTGCTAGCCTGTGATAAGCTTCTGGATTAAGTGAAAGTTCCAAGACACATTTGTACACCATACATCACTAGCCCATCACTAGCCCCAGTAGCGGAGCATTAGAGCCACTGGTCGCTCCTCAAAGAAAAGATTAAAGACTCTTAAGGCTATCTGAGAGGAGCCAAGGTGAAAAGTCCTTTGCTCATACAATTAGGGGGTATACATAGCTAAGGGGGAATAATTGACCCTCATGACTCTTTGAATTCCCTCATGACTATTTGACTTCTTATGACTTTTTGACTTTACGTGACTCTTCAACTTCATATGTTGGTCTTTTGGACTTCCACTTTACATTATATTGATTACAACAAGTATGACCCATAGTAGTGATGTGGTCGAGACAGCTCATGACACAACTCAACATGACACTGATGACATGTACTGGCTAACTGTGGTGTCCATGTTAAACTGATGTGTTGTTGAGTGATGGTGCGCTCTTGATGTAACATGTCTTCACCCACGCATGGAAAAGTGCATTAGGTCTTCGATGGTCTTGGTCTTCACTTGATGGTGCATGTGAATGTGTCCCCATCGCTCGCTTTCTCGCTATGCTTCATGTGTTCATTCGACCGTGAGCACGTCTTCTAGCATGCACCTCTTTTCCATCACATTCATCGTCGCACCATGTTGCAACGATGTACATGTGCCTGCAATCACTTATGATGAAGTGACATCAAATCCAAAAATATCATAGTCTACAATGATGCATTGTTTTCCATTTCGGTGTAGGTGGCTGGCTGAGGGACAAAACACTGAGACTGCGGAGAGCACCGCACAGGTTGGGATGCAAGGCTCTGGAGCACTATTGAGAAAAAATGCGTAGATGTCATTGGGACAAATTATGCATAGTTTTGGGAATTAGTTAGGTGGTGCATTTTCAAACTTACGCAGTGCAAGATGCCTGAAGAACAGCATCAAGCTCTACGAAGTTCTAGGCAGCAATGCAAGATCACTGAGATTGGGTTTGATTGATGGAGGGTTGTTTGGTCCACAGATTTTCGGAAAAAATGACTAAGTGTGAGTGTACTTGTGCATACATGACAATGTGATCACACACTTAGCACGACTCGATAATAAATATCTTCAACAGTCAATAATTGATCAAGTAGAGTTGTAGTTTTTACCAATTTTCAAGGTTCACTTTCAGGAATAGGGGATTTGAGTTTCTTAAGCAACTTCTCTGGATGATAAACAACAAGAGGTGGATTTGGATCAAGATTTGACCTCGTGTATCTTTTAGGAGCCATAATTTTTTACACCTTGAACTTGATGTGATTTCTTAAATCATCCTTCTTTGGATACCGAAATCTGTCACCCATAGAATTAGTCTTGAGAGTACTTATAGAACTAATCCTAGAAATAATATAACAGTCGTTTCCCAGAAACAATGCCAAAAATGTTAGCCTCCACAATTGTCTTGGGCTGAGACGAATCGATGGAGGTAACCACAAACCAAGATTTTAGTTTGGTAGCTAGACCTACCAAACCAGTGAGGGTTGTCTCTATGATATCACAGCCAAGAGATGACTAGGATATAAAGGATTTTACGCTAGATATCTAGTCTTAGGTAGTTTTTCGAAAATTTAGGGTTTTTTATGCTAGATAAGGGAGAAAAACTAGGTATCTAGGTTAACAGGATCAAAAGGTTATAGCAGCAAAGATATAAAGGAGCAAGTTAGCAATATTTTTGTGATGGATATTAGGTTTTTCCGTTGTTGTGTAGTGTTAATAAGAAGTTAAATGTCTCAATGAGCATGAAACATGAATTCATTAAGCAGGAAAGAAAATACACATTATGATTTTTCCATCAAAACAGAGCTTAACACAAACAATTCTCTTTATAAACTATAAGGAAAATCTTTGAAGAATTGATGAATTGAAAGAGAAGATAAATATATTTCATGTAAATCTATAACAGATAAAAAAAACATCACAAACTTACTGCACATGAATTCCTAAATAATAGCTGCAAACTATGTCCTTTGATTTCTAGAAATGTACAAGTACAAGCTACAATAGTTTTCTCCTCTGATGTCCAAAATATTCTATGGCTGAGAAACTGATACATAAAAAGACCTCTCCTCACTCTCAATGGTCGAATCCATGACTCTAGGAACTGTTCCATGAGGTGTTCTAACCAAACCCTAATGTCTAGGGAAGTTAAAAACAACTTCTACAGTTCACTTTGACTAGAACCTCTCTCATAAAAGAGGCTAAATTTACATCAAACAAAGACTAACCACTCATTAATACATCATATTTACATTTCCTCTTACCCTCATATTCATCTACTTCACCATTTTTACTTTTACCAAAGTCGAACTGGGAATTACAAAAAATTACACAGTGAAAAGTTTACAAAATTCTCATAAATTTCGAGGTGCGCAACGCGCTGTTGGAGGCCATTTTTGAGTGCCTTTCTAAAGTCCAAATCCTGATATGAAGCCTTTTCTGAAAAGAGAGAGAGTGTAGATGTATTTTGATTATTTTTTCACTCAAAAAGACACATTTTTAGCTGAGATATGGCCATTCTCCCAAGGTGTCTCTAGGTGCACAGCGAAATGCAAAAACAGAGGCATAAAGGTGATTTTTGGCCTCTTTCTCGCAAAATTCTCAAAAAATGAGCCCTGGATCAAGAAAGTGAGAGAATGGGTTTTAATAGGGGGTCATAATATTTCCAAATATTTTTAGTTTCAATAATTTTGAGCCCTAAGGAAAAAGCGTAGCGTGAGCTCGCTGCTCACTAAGACAGAAAATTACTAAAAATTGTAAATTTGCACTAGTCTGCACCAAAACACAAAACTTTCTCCAAATTCTCCCAAACTTTTTCTAGAGATGCCTGAAGAGATGTGTTATGCAACCATGGATGCATCATCAAGCAACTCTAACATACCCTTATCCTCTTGGATGATTAGGGTTTCCTTGAGTTTGGCCTTCAACTGCTTGATTCTGACCTTGGCAACCTGTTTCCTTGATAATAATGGATGGCCATCTTACTTTGCAACTTGTTATCCCCTTTAGCATTATCAAGGAACTTCTCAAGGTGGAAATTGATCTTGTCAAGCCAAAACTCCCTGTCTTCATTTGTTTCCATGGCAATCCTCTCCTCGAAGGTCAATTCTTCGATTGGTGGCCTTTGTTCTCTTTCTCTCTGAATTGCCTTCCTAAGACCTATTGCTCTTGGTATCTTCATTGCCACATGTCCTTCATTCTACTCAGTTTCATCATGGTCCACCATTTCCTTGCCTTTTCTCTCTTGTTTCTTGGCTTTGAATTGCTCTGTCTCCATGGCTAGTTGTTTTGCCTTAAGTTTACTGTTTTCTTGCTCAATGAATGAAATGATGAATTTGGCCCTTGCAAAATTATCCTTGAGCTCCATGATCTAAAAATCCTTCTCTTTGATGACTTGTTTCATATTTTTATTATTATCTTGTGCCACCAAGTCAACTAGCTCAAAATCATGCTCAATGGGCTCCTCATCATGCAAAGAAGCCTCATGATGTGATGGTGATCCATGTTTTGTTGATGTAGTAGGCTTGGCCCCTACCTCAATTTGAGGAGAAAACACAAGCCTTCTTCCAATCTGATATGTCTTTATCACATCAAGCCTAGGTGCCTTGGAAACCTCATCATGCTTGCTTGATGACCCCACCTCGATTGACTCTGCTGACATGGTTTGGTGCTGGCTTTGTGTAGTGGTTATATGCATTTTCAAGGTTGCATAAATGAAAGTGTCCCATGTCATGTTATTCTCTATCAACTGATGGAGAAATTTAACCTTTATCAGGCTATGGTGAAATAGTGTGGGATAATTCACTTTGCCTTTTAATTTCACCCTTTCATACATTTTGGTTAAACTCCTATACAAGTCACTGCACAAATTGAGAGACTTGCATGTTGTAAAGTGCATGAGCCACCTTATGTGATTTTGACATAACCTGGAAAATCTGCCCTCACATGTAAATAATTTCATGACAGCCTTCATTAATGGTGCATATCTCTCCAACAAGTATCTGAATGGGAAAACATGTGAGTGAGTTCCTTTCTACTATGATTTCAGGTAGGGTTTGTACTCTTCCAGGTCTAGGTTCATGCCTTTGAACCAATTTTCACCATGGTTTGGTATTCTTCTAGCTTGAGAGATGGAATTCACTGAAAATGTGAAGTCATTCCCTACAATGGTGACCTTATCTTCCTTCAATGTGAGGGAAAATATACCTGTGAGATGCTCATGGTGACCTACTTCCTAAACTTTTTGACAAAACCTTAAATAATTGACATCTTCAAAGCAATTCTTGATAAAGGGAGGGAGGTGATTTCATTGCAATTACAGGGCTCAAACCTTAGTATCTTTCCATCGCGTTGTATTTCCTCTTCTCTGATGGTGGTGAATCAAGCTCCATAATTCAAACCCTAGGTGAAAGGCAACCAAAACAGTGAAATTTGTTATTGAGAGGGAATGAGGTGGTATGTGTTACAGAATTATTTGGGCACATCAACCCTGACTCATATGTCGATGTTATTAGGATCTATCAACCCCTAATATATTTGTTTTATGCCCTAAGGAAACTAAGTCCTCTGAATGCTTCATTCCCTAAAAGTTCCATTATCCAAAAAATTGCCTCTAAAGAGATCATTGTAGGAAGCCCTATGTTAGGGTGCTATGCATAGCAGGTGCCACACTATCCAAGTGTTATGCATCGCAGTTGGGCCTTCTCGAAGGTGCGATGGTCGAGCTTAGACAAAATTCTGGGAGAGTTTAAAGAATTAGTTACTCATGGAAACCTATAGAAGCTTCTCTAGTGCCACCTACCCCTCTGAGTTCACCCAAGGATGACTAAATGAATTAGGAAACCACCTCCTATTCTGCTTTTTCATGGAACCAATTCCTAAAAATAGAAAGGCATTCATCATCATCATTAATGACTCAGCCTCCTTCACTCATCTATAAATGGATCCCTCATCTAAGAGATCTAGGGGCTCAATATTTCTGAGTGATAAGGAAGTGCTGATGGTTTTAGTATTGAGGCAACGTATTGTTGTAATGTCAGAATTTCTTGTTGTTCATGAGGTGAAGAAGGTTTGAAGCTAGGAGGATGGCACTGGATCGAACTTATGGGTTGTAATCCTCTTTTCTATTAATAAAGATTTTGAAGATTTTTCCCCTATGATTGTGTAATCTTTCAATGCAATTATATGTTTATCATAATTTTGATTCTGTGATGTTTATGAATTATGGATCATTATGCTTTGACAGGTCTATGTTTCTGTAATTGCACAGGTACTCTCCAAGCGTGTTAAGTACAAGGAGGAGTAACGAGATTGACCAAAGGAGAGAGATATCAAGCGAGGAATCAAGCGGAAGTTACATGTTGGCTCTTCATAATCTTTCTCTTATCTATCATTCATAGGAAAAATAGTGATTTGTTTTAATTGTTGTTTCTAGGTTAGCTACCAAACCTAGAGGGTTAGCATTTCTTAGAAATACTAATTTTCCCGAAAACAAATTGGCAACCATACTGGAGAGAATTGAATGCCCTTTTCGGTAGCCTAGTAGTCTCTTAGAACATTCCACTACACTTTACTTATTGTTGTTCATTGAAATAAATCTTAATCCATTGAAAATTGAATCGCCAAAAACAACTTCAAAATCACTCCCTGTGACCATCGCACTGTCCTGAACTGTGACTTGCTATGCATAGCAGTTCCCGAAATGAAAACATGCTATGCATCACACTGTCTATCATTACAGCCTGTGATGATTGACTGAAGCTCAATTTTCCCATCTAGGAATTAAGGTTTTTGACCAGTTTTCATCTTTGTTTAATTGCTTGTTGAATATGAATGATGTCTCATCTCTGAAATCAGCCTTCATCTCTGATATTTGGCCCTGATTAGACTAGGATTGGTGAATATTTTTATGTATTTGTTTTGTCATTTTGAAATCCATTGTCGAAAAATAGTGTAGATCGACTGTCATTTTGATAGAAAAGTGTCGTAAATTCCTCCTTTTCGTCGAAAAAGTGAAGTGTCGTAAAGCCCCCCTTCATAGATAATTGATTGATCTATTTTGTGCATTTGATTTGATTTCATTCAAAGTGTCGAAAAGTTTTATTTCTTCAAACTTGAAAGTTTCGTTTAATCCTCCTTCCTCTCTTTGAAGAAAAATTGTCGAAATTTGCCATTTTGTGTGAAACATTTTGAATCATTTCTGCATTTAGTTTTCCTTGTTGTCTCATTCAAATTAAGGGAAGCTGAAAATAAATACATGCATTTGCATTTTAGGATTTCAGTTTGTGTGCTAAAAGGATTGATTTAGGGAAAATGCATTAGTTTGTGCTCTTTGATGTTTGCTCAAAAGTATTTCTATGCTCTATCCCTTGTAGTTTGGATTTTCATTATTGAAATTAAATGAAAAGCGTGCTTATCATTCTAGCTGCATTCTTAGGAGTTTCAGAACACATTTCGCGGTGAACCTTCAAAGACAAAATTTTAAGAAAGATCAATGTAAAATGAACCTCAATTAATCTAACAATGCTTTGGAACTTAACGCAACACATTTAGAGGTATAGGCTAGAGACATGTTCTGGCGTCTTTAAACTTAGTGGCTATCGCTTTCACTGAAGGTTGGGTGATTCCTCCTCTTTGATCCACTAAGTGCTAGTATGGAATTTTTCTCCTTGTACCATCGTGTATATAGTGGTAGACCCCAATAGGTTTAAATCCTTTATCCTTAGGAAGCTAAGTTTGTCTCCTTACCGATCCCAATGCACTGAACACAACATTCAGGAAGATTGATTGTCATACGTAAAGTCCTTGGTAATTTCTTTATCATTTATCACCAAGGTGTCTATTGTAGTTTTGCAATTTGTCTGGTAAACCCTCTTGTCTAGAGTCTCCAGAGTAGTCACTTTCATAACTTTTCAACTCTCTAAAAGTAAAAGGATCGTCTGAGCACTTGTCCTTTCAGGCTCATTAAAAATCGAAGGCGACTAGAGTCATCTTTTGCTTTTTCTCGACTCTTTAAAACTAAAAAAGTGAAGTTGTATTGAAGCATCGTTAAAATTAAATTGACCACGAATAACATCCTTTTCCCTTAGTTGAGTTTTAAGTTGATAAAGTAATCCGGAATCATGGAAGAAAGTCAATCCAAACCCCGTTGTTCACGGATATTAGTGAGTCAACCGTCTTTGCCTCCTGAAGCTACACCAATTCAGACAAAGCAGTCTTGTTTAACTATGTCTAGTTCATCTAGGTTGTTTGAAACGTTCATTTCAACATCTTTAGGGACGCAAGTTACTCCAAGTATTTCTAGTACATCCATCTTTAAAGAGGAAGTTTCAAAGTTACCTGAGGACATTCGTATTGATCCTAGTGTAACAGTAACCAGGGTTGCACAACAACAAATTGATCCTCAATTTGAAATTGTTCAACCAAGAATTACTTCTGAACCTGAAACAACTCCATCATGAGATGGTATGGAACCCATCCCAGTTCGAACCGAGGTTACATCTGAACCAAGAGTTGTTCAAGAACCTCCCTTTGAAACTGTTGTTCACTTAACTAAACATATGGACTTTGAATTTCAACATTCAGAAGTTGTTACCCCTCCGACATCAGTCACTATTGAAACTACATATTCATTAACACCAGAAATATTTTACGGACCTGACGGTCAACCTCTTCCCCCTGGTTTGATTGCCATAGAGGAGATAGTAGAGGATTCCACATCTGGCACCCCGTTTCATTTTGGAACTAGTATTAATATTTATCCTACTACTTTTGATTACTTTGCTTCATCCGCTCCTGTTTCTTTGTAAGTTCCTGTTAAATCTTTAGGACAACTTTTGGGCCATTTAACTATGGCTGAACAACCATCAGCATCCAGGACTATATCATTTGATGCAGTTGTAGCATAATCTTTTGTTTTCAATCCCTTGATTTTTTCTACCACACCTGAGTCACACATATATGGTGAATCATCTGTTCCGGTTGGTTATCAATCCTTGTCTGGAACCCACTCAAGGGTTGCTTCTGCACCATGGTCAACACCCATAAACTCGTCTGGAATTTTGCCTAGTTTTTCTCAAATGGGAAATCAACAATTTGATCCTACACATCAGTATCATTTTGGGCAGTCTAGTCAACAAAGACCTGTATATCCATTAAATACTGGATTGCCACCATATGGCAAGCAATATGCTTATTCACAATTTCCTCTCTTTTTCAGGGGACAACCATATGGAAATTTCCCGCAATATTCGAGTCAACCTGGAGTTAGAGTTTGTCAATGGAAACCAATAATGCCATACCAACCAAGACTTGTGTATCCAACACAACCAATGAAAACCATGTCAAATGTCCCTAATACTCTTGTTGTTACTATTGTGCCACAGTCGCAAGCTCAAACTATTGTATCTCAACCAATACAAACTGATCCTTCTTCCTTGCAACCACAAGTTTCAAGTCAAGAAGTTCAAGTTCCTCAAGTTGCCATACAACAACCACCTGTCTCTGGGACCTAGCAGCAACCGCAGATTTGTATACCTCTATCTGGAGTGACCCAGGCTTACAATGGTATGGTTGATCCACAACT
This sequence comes from Pinus taeda, assembly GCA_000404065.3. Taxonomy (NCBI): domain Eukaryota; kingdom Viridiplantae; phylum Streptophyta; class Pinopsida; order Pinales; family Pinaceae; genus Pinus; species Pinus taeda. The sequence goes on along the minus strand of APFE030650632.1, from coordinate 9,566 downwards.
TGGTCAATCTCTCATTATTGGGCAGCAATAGTTGGTTCAGCAACCATGGCTGCCACATTTCCAACAACCCCAATTCCAGCAGTCCCAACCCTAGTTTGGACTTGGTTCACAGGCTCAAATTGATTTTGGTCAATATCAAACTTATCAAGGACTTGGACAACAATGCTTTGTAGCTCATGGACAACCACAATTTCAATCTGGTTATCAAAAACCACCTTATACTGGTTTTGTCCAACAACCTTACCAAGGTTACAAAATGCAGATGCCCTTTGCTGGTATGCAAAGACCTATTGCACAAGGGATTCCATCTTATCCTGGGTATGCTCAACCTAACTTGAACCGAGAGTTGCCATTTGTAGCAACTTTAGAATTACTAGATTTAAACCAGCTCACTAATGATCCAATTGCATATGCACCTTGGTGGCCAGTAATTCCTCATAAGTTACCTTCTGACATTCCAAAGTCTAATGGAAATCCTGGATAAGACCCATCAAATCACGTAATGACCTTTCATTTATGGTGTTCATCAAATACTTTGAATGATGATTCGATTAGACTTCATCTTTTCCAAAGAACACTCACTGGTCCAGCTGCAAAATGGTATATTGAATTACCAAGAGCTTCTTTCGATAACTTCACAATTTTAGCCACTACTTTTTTTATCCACTTTCAGTTACCTATCAAGTACGAAACTGGAACAGAACTCTTGACCAACTTTAAACAGACTACCTCCACCCATATATCAGATCATATTAATGAGTGGAGGTGTCTTCATCGAATGGTTAAGACGTAGGTTCCCGATCAGCTTTTAGCTGAGTGGTTTATAAAGTCATTGTTGCCATAAATCACCGAGGATGTGGCAAAAGGAGGAGTTGTCATAGAAGAGCAAGTCATTGCTCATGCCCAATATTTGGATTTGATTTCTACACAATCAGGCATGCTCTATGATAAAATTCTTGATGCACCTAGAACAACTTTCACCGTTCCACCGCCTCCAAGTCGAGTAAGGACTCTCATGCCAGCAACGATGTGATTGGTTCCTCAAGCACACAGACAGCAAGGGGACCATCTGGTCAATCTCTTGCTATTTCCAACCAAAATGAAAATGCATCAGAAAAAACTCTTGCCTCGAAGATTAATGTTGTGTCATCTAACAAAGACAAAAATCCCAAGCAACCAGGAGGCAAGAAGAAAGGGAAGAATAACAAAAAGAAATAGGAAAATTCCACTCCTGAAAAATATTTTGAATCCCCTACCACGGCTAGGAAACCTCGTTATCCATGTCTGATATGTAATGATGAGCATTTTACACGAGACCGTCTGCATCGCTCTGAGGTCTCTAAACTTCTTAAAGCTTCGAATACATCAGCAGTGTTGACAGATCTGTTTCCAACCTCGGAAACATAATTGGTTGCAACTGATAATGCTTCCACATCCCAAGTACTTATGTTATCCGTCATAAATTCGCAAAAATATGTTTTGGTGTCAACAAGGAATAAAGATTATGGAAATCCATCGTCGTCGAATAACCAAGCTACTGATCAACCTAGTACTTCAACTTCGACTTCACCAGAAGTTGTTCCACCAATTGTACCTGAACTAACAATTAAGCCGCCAAACAGAGTTGTACACAAATCGACATTTAATCCTCGAGCTCGAGCAGCTCAAAATTATAATATAGTGGAAGATTTGGCTCAATCACCTTCCGCTATGTCGACACTCGAGGTGTTACAAAACTGTCCCTCCCAAAAGCAGGCTTTATTGTCAGCAATAGGTGGAATAGATCCTACGGATTCAAATCTTGTGGCTTTTAACCATGTACGATATACACCACAGTTACCAGCGCAGTTAGCTTTTCTAATACAAGTGAAAGCTCTCAATAAAAATGTTCATCAAACTATTATTGATGAGGGAGCCTCTACTTGTATTATGTCCATGAGCTGCTGGAAAACTCTTGGTTCTCCACCCTTGTCACAATCACTAATCACATTAAAAGCTTTTGATGGAAGCACATACACACCATATGGGATTTTAAATAACATGCAAGTATAACTAGGGGGCAAAGCAGTAAATGTTGAGATCGAGGTAGTTGATGGACTCCTAGATTACAACATATTACTTGGAAGGCCTTGGGTATATGCAATGGTTGTCGTTGTTTCCACATACTTTCGAACAATTCAATTTCCCTTCAAGGGTGGAATCACGGTAATTGATCAATTAGCCTTCTTTGCCAATAGTTCTCAGGCTACGGGAAGCATTCCTTTGATTCATGGAAATTCACAATTACTTCAAAATGTTGGAATATTTCTCCTAAAATATCCTTCTCTGATGGGCACTTTTACTCTCCCGTCTTCATCTGGTTTCACGGAAGTAGCAAGAGTGGAGACCTGCAATATGATTTCTCCTTCATCATCTGATTTTAAGAAGAATTCCAACTACTTTGAAAGTGATGATCATGGAGAAGAAATGCCGCCAAGCCCCATCGAATCATTATAGCAATCAATCTATTGGGCTTGTGCAACAAATCCCGATCCGCACTCCACTATTGTATGGGTAGATAGGTCATTAGAACATGGTACCTCTTCCGATCCTTTTTCACATATACATTCTACAGATGAAGGAATCATCCAATCAATGATGATAGGAGAGATGTCGTGGGAAGATCATCATCATCGTTCCCACCTTCAAGATGACAATGACGATTATTCAAATGAACTTAATCACCCATCAATCGTTGATTTCTTGTCAAATTTTGTCAATACTGTAGATTCCGAGCGCAATTTGTCTAACATAGAAGACACAATTTCTATTAACATTTCAACCAAGCCTAACATTGTAGAAAATATTCATGTCGGCAAATCTTGTTCCCCATTGGAACTAGATAATTACTATGCTCTTTTCCATGAATTTCGAGATGTCTTTTCATGGTCTTTTGAAGAGATGCCAGGCATTGACTCATGCATTTTTTAGCGTGAATTTAAAATGTACCCTGATGTCAAACCAGTACGACAATGGCTTCGACCTGTTCATCCTAAGAAAGCCACTACCATTAGAATAGAGGTTGAAAAACTTTTGCGTGCTAGCTTCATTTTTCATGTACCTCGTACCAATTGGGTATCTAATATTGTTCCAGTGATGAAAAACAAGGAATAATTTGAGTGTGCATCGATTATAGGGATGTAAACCAAGCATGTCCAAAGGACAACTATCCTACACCTTTTATCGACCAGATTATTGACGAATGTGCCGAATGTGAAATCTTTTCATTCATGGATGGATTTTCTGGCTACAATCAAATCGATATCCACCCGCAGGACCAATCAAAAACTGTCTTCATATGTCTGTGGAGCACATTCGCATATCGAAAGCTACCCTTTGGTTTGAAAAATGTGGGGGCCACATTTCAGAGAGAGATGAATTATTCCTTCCATGACATCAAACACATTATTCAACCCTATCTCGATGATTTGCCTGCTCATTCGCGCAAACGGACTAATCATCCCCAACATTTGAGAGCAATATTTTTGCGATGTCGACACTACAAAATAAGACTCAATCCACACAAGTGTGTGTTTTTTGTCAGCTCTGGTCGATTTCTCAGTTTCATGGTCTTGAAAGATGGAATTCAACTCGATCCAATAAAGGTTTAGGAAATCCTTGACATGCCTCCACCTTCCAATTTATTACAGATACAGAGACATCAAGGGAAGGCAAACTTTTTGAGGAGGTTCATTCCAAACTATGTTGAATTAGCTAAAGGCTATACACATCTATTAAAGAAAGGGGTACCCTTCCATTGGGACCAAGTTGCGAAAGCTTCTTTGATGCTCTTAAAGATTCACTGATTAAAGCATCATTAATGTATGCCCCGAACTATCAAAAAGACTTCTACCTATATCTCACCACTGCAGATACAACCATTGGTATGGTTTTAGTTCAAGAGGAAAATGGAATCGAACATCCTATATTATTTGAGTTGTAATCTCAATGATACAGAAAGAAAATATTCATATGTTGAAAAGTTAGTCTTAGCAGCCGTTCAAGCGGTACAGAGATTTCGTCATTACATCCCCCTTCACAAAAATACCATTGTATCAGACTGAAACCCTATGACATACATCTTTTCATGTCAGTTGTTGGGGGGGGGGAATATTCTAAATGGATAGTCATCTTGCAGGAGTTTGATTTGGAATTCACCAAATCCAAATCCAAGAAATCTCTTGTCTTTGCTGAGCTACTTTGCAATCTTCCCTTGTCCTCAATGATTTAACATCAGAAGCATCAATCTTGGATGAGTCTCTATTTCTGATTTCGTCAAGTCATCCATGGTATGGGGATATACTGATCTATCTCCAAACCCAAGCTTTTTGTCCTAATACCTCTCACTCTGAACAGTGATGTACTCAATACCAAGCCAAAGATTATTTGATCATTGGTGATACACTTTATCGTCGTGGTGTCAATACGATCTTACGTAGGTGCCTCACTCATGAGGAAGTCGAGAAAGCTTTGAATGAATGTCATTCAGGTGCTTGTGGGGGGCATTTATCTGGTTATGAAACTGCACAAAAAATCCTATGAGCTAGTTACTTCTGGCCATCTATATTCAAAGATTGTATTCTAGCTGTCAGAAGTTGCCATGCTTTCTAGATTTTTGTTCGTAAACCCAGATTACCACCTACACCACTACATCTAGTCGTTGCTGTTGGCCCATTCACAAAATGGGGTATTGATTTTATGACATGTAACCCCACCTCAGCTGAGGGGCATGGGTATATTATAGTCGTTGTTGACTATTTTACCAAATGGGCTGAAGCGATGCCTACATTGAACAACAGTGGCGAAATGGCTGCTCTTTTTTTTTAACCATGTGGCTTCCAGGTTCGGTGTACCACAAGCTATAGTTACAGATCATGGGCCGCATTTTTGCAATCACATGATGATCGAATTAACTACCAAATTAGGACTGTCGCACGATATTTCTACTCCATACTATCCGCAAGCTAACGGACAAGTTGAGGCAATCAACAAAGTCCTTAAGTGCATGTTGCAAAGAATGATTGGAGTCCATAAATGGAATTGGAATTTAATCTCGTACTCAGCTCTATGGGCATATCGAACCTTAGTGAGAAATGTGACCGGATTTACACCTTTTCAGTTGGTGTATGGTTTGGAAGCAGTCTTACCCATTCAATGTGAAATCTCATCCCTCAAACTCGCGATTGACCTGCTACCCGTTACTTCTGAAGAAGCACATTGCTTGGAATTAATCCATCTGAATGAAACCCATCGCGATGCCACATTGGCTAATGAAGCACATAAGAAATGCATCAAGGCACAATATGACCAAAATGTTAAGCCTCGTGTCTTCTCAGAAGGTGACCTGGTCTTGCTTTACAATCATGATTCCGACAAACTAGGAGCAGGGAAGTTTGAACCATTATGGATGGGCCCTTATATTTTTAAACATGTGTTGACAAAAGGGGCCTACGAGTTAGTCGATTATGATGGGATTCCATTGTCGCAGCCCTAAAATGGGTTGTATCTTAAACGTTACTATGCTTGATTAAGTGTAGTAAAACTCACTGTACATATGCTTTCATTGCAGTTTTGTGTGTTAGTTTTTCTTTTAGAGTCTTGATTTGGTTAGGTAATCCACTTTACATTTGTTGCAAATGTCGAAATTTTCGGAACCATTTGTTGGGTATGCCGACAGAGCTAGTCGTAGTATGTAGAACTTATCTTTTGCAGCATGGACCATCTTCGCTCCAAGCGGTGAGTTAGTGAGTTTCAGAGGGATATGTATCGGTCGATCAACAAGAAACATCGCTGAGTATAGCACGTTGATTGAACTCCTCTCTGATGCCATTTCACATGGTATACGCCAAATCATTGTTAGGCTAGACTCATAACTTGTTGTTCTACAACTTACTGGCGTCTATTCCGTTCAAAACCCAGTTATTCATCACATGTTCCTTAGAGTTTGAATTTTGGAAAGACATTTTGAATTCATTCAATATCAACATATTTCTAGAAATTTAAACACATTGACCGACTCTCTAGCAAACTATGTGTTAAATAGACATTTGCAACATACGTAAAGAAAGCATTTTTCAAATCACATCATCATTTGAACAAGATTTCATCACTTAACCATAATAAAACTCAAAAAGTCAAATAGATAATTGTATATAAGTTTTTAAAAATATTTTGTGTCCAAGACAAAATTGGTCATCTGACCCAGAAACTCAAAAATGAATGTAGAAAACATCTTAGACTAGTTATGTTGATGATAACATGTCACCGCCTATGCTATCATACGCAGGAGCCTCGTCCAACGACTTGGCACACCAGTGGTATGGCGCTGCAGTCTCATGGGTAACTCATCAATCCAGACATACGGAATACCGAGGGTTAAGCCTTCTGCATGATCCTGCAACTGAGCCAAGGTCTCTGCTATGTCCAAATCTCTAAGAACTGCCCTCCCGACAACTCTCTCCACTGGAGCATCTGCTTCCCATGGGCGTGCCACAGGTCGAACCGGTCTAATATCTGCATACATATTTGAGTTTATTTAGTCTTGGTAACAATCAAAAAACACAAAAATAAAGTGAAAATTCAAAAATAAAGTGTGGTCAAATAAATTTACCAATAGTGCTCCACTACATCCCAACTGGCAATGCTAAATCTGGATCGCCACGGAAATCCATCCCAGCATATGTGTAGTATACCTGGGAGGATAATATGGGCTACAAAGGGAGGTACCCAAGGGAACAATGTAATAATGGGATGGGCCATAGTAATAAATAAGGTGGTTAACCTGTATCATGTAAGGGACCACAAGTAGTTAGCAATAATGTAATAAGCCCATGGTGTTAGATAGATGGTATTGAGGGAACCATGGTAATGACCCATGGTATTGTATGTATGAGGCCTATATAGAGGCTAGAGACTCCCCATTGAGGGATGATAAGGAATATTGTATGGACAAGCATATGGCGTGGAGTGTTCTCCTTCCTTAAGGAGTGAATGTATGGTGTTGCCCTACCTTAAGTGTTTTGATCAATAAAGAAGCATTACTATCTATATTCAGATCTTATTATTTCATGGGTATATTTGTATTATCTTATATTTTTAGATCAGATCTATAACAAGTGGTATCAGATCACTTTCTTGGGCAAAAGTGGAGAATTTTTTTTAATTTTTTGCAGGAACTTTCTAGGCCGGCGAGTTTGCAAATCAGATATGTATGTTTTCGTGAAAAATTTACAAAATCTAATTGTAGATCTAGATTCTTTGTGAAAAAATTCCCAAGTTCAAAAAAAAAATTTGGCCAAATCAGAGTCCGGATGAAGGAGATGTCGCTGATCTAAAAACCAGTGGTGTTGCAGACATTTTTTGGGGCGGTGAATTTATAGATCAGATCTGTATGATTTGGGGTAAAATATGCAAAATTTAATTGCAGATCTGGGTTGTTGGTGAAAAAAATAATCAGTTTGAAAAAAAAATCGGTCGAATCGGAGTCCGGATGAGGGAGATATTGTTGATTTAAAAATCAGTTGGGTGGCAGACATTTTTCAGGGCGGCGAGTTTACAGAGCAGATCTGTATGTTATAGTGCAAAATCTACATAATCTAATTATAGATCCAATTTTTTTGTGAAAAAATACCCAAGTTCAAAAAAAAAATCAGTTGAATCAGAGTCCAGATGAGGGAGATATCATTGATTTAAAATCAGCTCTTTTTTAAGAATTTTTTTATGACAGTGGGACAAGAGCAGCGAGAATCTGAAATTCCAGTGTCTAGATCGGGAATTCTATCACATGGGAAGACGCAGAATGGTTGTTCCATTTCTGAACACGTCATAATAGGGATTCTGAGCAATATTGACTAAATTGTGAAAATTTCAAATTTTCGCTAAAATTTGTTGTGATGGCGGGCCTAGATCAGAATTTGAGGAAGATATACAAATTTGATGGCTCTAATCTAGAAATATGGGTAGCACTAATGGAAGAATATTTCTCTCTGGAGCACGTCATGGATGATGGAACTAAACTAAGTTTGGGAAACCTTTACTTGAACCAAGAAACATGGAAATGGTGGCAGGGGCATTCTAAATGCTATCCAAGGACAATTACTTGGCAGATGTTCGCGAAATCCATTTGTGACCACTTTAACCCTAAATCTAATTTTTTGGAACCTCTTATTAAGTTCAGATGGATAGGCACACAACCTAGCAAAGATTTTATTTTTACAGGAAAGAAGGAAACAAAGAAACCTAAAGGGTTACTTTCTGTTGGTATCTCCTTATTACAGGTTCATGGATGTATTCAGAAGGAGAAGATCATTGTGTCTATAAATCCTAGTTGCAGGCATAATTTTATCAATGTTAGTTTGGAAAAAAAATTGCAAGTTCCAACAAAACACATTGAAAACACACAGGTTGATGATGAGGATGTTCAACTTTATAAGGATTTGAAGCTTTCTATGGATAAATATGTGTTGCATGGTGATTTTTATACTTCAGATATGGATAACATGGATGTTGTTTTGGGATATCCTTGGATGGAACCTGTGGGTACCATCAATATTAATGTGCAAAAGAAATTCCTGAAGCTCTGGTATAAAAAGAAGAAAATTACATTACAAGATATTTCCATCAATAAACAGGTAGAGTCCAAGGAGGCAGAAGCAGAAGATGTTCCAGGGATAGACATATTAGATGATGAGCCATTGATGGTCAACAACCAAACACAAACATCAAACCAAGTACTAGAAAAACAGGTAGATTCCAAGGAGGCTGAAGCAGAAAATGTTACATCGGATGAGGACTCAGTGGTGGAAGTAATATTGGAAGATAAGAAACAACAGCATGCACCACAACATATACCATATACCAATCAGGCTCCATTAGGTGGTGAATTAAAGAAAGATACATTGTTGGTTAAAACTTTAGCATATCACCACCCACATCAACCCGCAAGAAAACAACCAACAAGATGGCAATGAATTAGCCACAAGGACAACAACCCCCGCATGACAGGTAGAGAGGAGCGACAATCCTCCTACTACACATCAACACAGAAGATCCGCCATGGTCAACTTCCATCTCAAGTGAGCAAGGCACCAGCTAGATCGATGGTTCACCTATCTCTGGGATGGCTAGATGAACATGCATGGTACCAGTGGACTACTCTATTGAGTAGATCTTATTATTTGTGTTCTTCCCATGTTTCGGGGACAAAACATGTTAAGGAGGGTGGAATGTAGTATACCTAGGGGGGATAATATGGGGTACAAAGGGAGGTACTCAAGGGAATAATGTAATAATGGGATAGGCCATAGTAATAAATAAGGTGGTTAACCCATATCATGTAAGGGACCACAAGTAGTTAGCAATAATGTAATAAGCCCATGGTATTAGATAGATGATATTCAGGGAACCATGGTAATGACCCATGGTATTGTATGTATGAGACCTATATAGAGGCTAGAGACTCCCCATTGAGAGATGTCAAGGAATATTGTATGAACAGGCATATGGCTTGTGGAGTGTTCTTCTTCCTT
>APFE030650629.1:90955-136180 GCA_000404065.3 Pinus taeda | reverse complement strand
AGGGGTGCATCCTTGTCTGGAGTCTTCTGAGATCTGGTAATCCAGGTCTGCCAAATCCTGCCAGTCTAGCTCTCTCTGAGGAGCATTTAGAGGAGTGACATTAAGGACTTCAGGGGTCTCCATGCTTTATACAAATAATCTCTGAAATGCCGCTTGAAACACTGAAATTGATGGGAACCAAGTTTGACAGGGTTGGTGTACAGTCAAGGATAACAATGTTGGCCTTTTGGGAAGGGTTTTCAGCAGCAGAAATACCTCCCTTGTGAGTTTGGGAGTTATGCAGGAGTCTGCGGTTGCGCGAACAGGGTAGGTTTTAGCAGGAAATGCAGTTTCTCCGAGGTTTCCACCGATATGTTTCAGCTTTAAACGGTCAAATTGGGTAGAGTGCAGTTGGTTTATCGGTGAAATTTTCAATTCAATGGCTTTTATGGTGGTTTTTACAAGAAACTTAAGAAAAACCAGTTCATAGGAGGACGAGGCTCAAATACCTGTTAAATAATGGCCTGGACTGAACAATGCAGCTGGGTTTGCGCGCTGGGTGCTTTGAAGTTGGTCGCGGGCTGGCTGGTTGAACTGTCGTCGTTTATTGCATGCAGGCAGCTTAACAGTATTTTTCAGAAAAATATGAGAAAATTGCGAAAAATGACGAAAATATGGCTTTTTGGTTTTATTGGCGCGCTTTTGGATGACGTCAGCATGACGTCATAAAGGGGGCCCGGGTTGGATGACGTCATCATGACGTCACCAGGTGACGTGGCAGTCAACGGCAAGTCCACAGGGGCGATGAGGTGGCGGCCAGGTGGGCGAATGAGGGATGAGGTGAGCGGATGTGGCGGTGACGTGCACGGCAGCAGGGCGAGGACGTGGGCGGGACAGGTGTCGCAATATCGGAACAGGCCCTGTACGGTGAAGGAATTGTCAGGTGATGCTCCGATGCAATCAGGGAGTGACAACTGTCCCCACGTGATGCTGGCCTGACGCAAGCGTCTGACAGATATCGGAAGGTATCTGTCAGACACGTAAGGTCTTTCGATATTCATATGGGCCGTCGATCTGGAGGCGCGTGATCCAACGATTGTCGGGCGCCCAACTTGCGCGAACTGTAACTCCTCCCTTCGTTAACTTGCGGACGTCGGGATTTCCCGAAATCAACGTCCGCCGTAGATCTGGACCCGGCGCCATCTGACGGTCATCGGGCGGGCCATCTGCACGATCTGTAACTATGCCTGGGCGGGCAATAAACAATGATTTTTCTTTGCAAACGTGGCGGCGGGACCCTCCATGTGTTAATCGCTCTTTGAAGGATTTTCAATGGTTTTTCTTATCAAAATATTTCGGTCCGCCAACCTTAGAAATACAAGCAATTCGAGGGTTTTACATAAAGTTCGGGCGTGAATCTTTTATGAAGGCGGAGACTATAGGAAATGGGGTCAAATGGGTTTTATGCAACATGAAAGGGCAAATAACCCCCCGACCTTAGGATAAGGCGGGGGAAGGATGATTTTATAATGTTTTCCGCCATTTGGGTGATTTTTATGGGTTTTAAAGGTTTTTCAAGGTTTTTTCAATGTTTTCCAAGGCAAAATGGAACTTTTGGGTAGGGAAACTGGTTTGAGGTGGAGCAAAGGTGGAACATGGGTTCTTGACCTTGACCAGGTGTCAATTCAAGTCCCAGGAAGAGAACATTATGGCTATAGTGCCAAGAAGGGGATATTTATGCATTGTGGGGTTTATACACCATAGTGTTTATAATACTAGGGATAAAGGGTATAAGGAGCTAAGTAGTAGAGTTAGTTGTCAACATGGAGGGAACATATGAGTGAGGGCTAGTTCAACCAAGTTTTCTTTGAAAATAACTTGAAATCAGGAGTAGATCAAAATGAAAAGATTTTTGCACAAGAAATGTGGCTTCTTAAAGCCATAAGAATATGTCAAAGATATAAATTTCTGTGCTCTGTGCAGCTTGGGAAAGGGTGTTAGTAATGAGTGAAATACAGGCGAAAACAAGGGAGTTAGTCATGCTCCAGTGTGTTTCTCTTGCTGTAGATGTTTCAGCAACTTTGATTTTGGAAGAGACAGTATTTCTGCAACCCCTTTTGCCTACCCAACTAGTTCTCCTAACATTTTTTGTTCCTTCTTGGAGGGTGCACTTGGACTTGCAAACCCTTTGAATGCCTTTTTCTTTTCATTGGCTTTTTCCTCTCATTCCCTATCTAATGCAACCCTTATTCCTTCCAAGGTCCCAGATTAAGCAGTTGGGAACCTTAGTTTCTCTACCTAGCTACTGATCTGCCAAGATTAAACAGTTTGGACAAATTTCATTCTCTATTCTTCAACATAAATTGAAAACATGGCATGATCCAGATTAGACTGTTGGACCATCCACCAAAATTGAGTTCTTATGAAAATTGAGACAGACATTGTCTTCTTAAGGAAATATGGGATCTTTGCATTATCAAAGCAGAGCATATTTGGACCTTTGATATCTAATCATGAAATATGAAACCTATTGGTATAGGTATCCAACAGGTAGATCTCTTAGAACTGACTTTACTTTACAAAAATAAGGGCGGACAACCCTTTTTGACTTATGACACTTTTGCGCTCCACAACCACAAAATGCGGAGTCTTTACCATTTTATTACAAAATTTGACTCAAACATGGGATTTTAGCCCCAAAACTGCCATTTTGGGTATCTCGTTCCCAACATTAGTAAGAGAAGTAAAACACTTAAGATAACTTGGAAACCTATACAATATGCTGTCATAGCAGTGTGAAAGTACCTGGACTGTAGGTTAAGGTACATGAAGGTCAATCGTACACCTTCCCGGAGGTACCGAAGGGCGAAATAAAGGGTAGACTGACAGAGCCCTAAGGCTTAGTGACCTGCACAAAAGTAGGAATAGAGGGTATAAACCGACATCACAACCATCTCAAGGTGTGGAAACTCGGTTCCAACATCCCCCCATACTGCTTTGGGTGAGACTTCGGTCCGCGCTCCACGGGCTGATGCCAAAAGGGCCAGTAGTGTAGGGATTTGTTTGGCTAACTAACGCTGAACCTAGGTCAGGCTCCATAAAGAGATGTGTGATGTTGTATCACTGGAAGCCAACTAAGAAAGAGATCGAAGATTGGTTGGGCAGGAAGATTGACAAATTCACGGTGCAGGAGAACAAAGATCTGCGACTGACAAAGGAATGGTGGCTGGACATGTACTTATATTCAAAAATCCAAGAGATCTTTTTCTGTTCCTTTCTAGTTGAGTTATATGAGTGGATCACGAAGCTAGCGGATAGCCAAGGAAGGTGGAGACTTGACGGTCCCATTGTCTGGACCTCAGAGCTAGTACAAACACTGGAAGCCTCTGAGGATAATATCACCCTTGTTGTCGATCATTGGATCGATCGCATCATAAGAGGATTTGTGACTGAATTCATGGTCGATACATCGGTTAGTTACAACGAGGCGGAGTGACGCTTTTTCAAAGGTCTATGAGGTAAGTACTTGAAGTCTTTAAATACCTACATTAAGATGTTATTTTGTGAAAAATAGGTTGTGCAGCTACCTTTATGTTCGGAGCTACGAGAAATGGAAAGACTTACAGAAATGAAGGAAGAAAGGGTCTTGAATATAGGCCACTGATTTCACCACCATTGGGTGACGAAGAGGGAGTAGCGCAGGCTTCTCCACAAAGTGCATTTCAATTAATAAAACAAGGATTCCCATGATTTCCACCTCCACCTACACCACCTCTAGCTTCACCACCGTCACCTGCGACTTCACCCATACCACCACCACCTCCATTGTAGTTCAACATGGCAAATTCAGTGAAGCTACCTTTGTTTAAAGGCTTGGGAAATGAGGACTTGGACCAATTTCGGTTCATTATGAAAGCTATATGGGATGCTCAGGGTGTCACATATGATCACGTGAAGAAGGCAACATTGGTTATTGCTTTGCAGGATCGCGTGCTAACTTGGTACATCAAGTACTCTAATGATAACCCAAATGTTGGGTTGGAAGAGATCCAGACCACCCTGAATAAAGAGTTCAGTAGATTTGAGGTGCAGTTGATTGTGGGGTTGAAGGAAATTGTGATGAAACCAGGTGAGACAACTTGGGAATTAGATCAGAGATTGAAGTGTAAAATCTGCGAAGCCAATATGAACTTAACATATGGACAACACCGCGAATGGTTCGTGGCTTCGCTCTTGCCTCACCTAAGGGTTGCACTATCACCACAGGAGATTACGACTCAGGCAGAGGCCTTGGAGATTGCCATAAGACTACACCAAACACTGATGCAAGATCCAAATATGGGGGTTTAGTAGATCCATGCGCAGTTGCAAAATATTTGCCTTGAAATGCAAAGTTTGAAGCAGGACATAACAGTTCGACCGGAGGTGTGCGAAGAGATATGGTGCCTGAAATGTAAGGGTCAGGGGCATGAAAAATACCATTGTCTGGTATTTGCAAACTATATTGCAGTAGGAGGACCGATGCCTTTGAGGCTCGAAGCCCAAGTAGGACCAAGCACGAGGCCTACGTTGTGGTGTGCTATATGTCAGGTAGCAGGGAAACATACGATGGATAACTGTCATTTGCTGCAGAAGTTTGTACAAACACCCCAACAACTATTTTGCAACTTCTGCAGGTTAGTAGGGCATGATGAGCACAACTGCCGAAGTTATGAATTGATGATGGATAGAACACCTGCCTATAGGGTTCAGGTAGAAACGTGGCCCCCTGACCAGAGCGCCGGGATGGCATGAACAGGCTTTCAGGGGCATAGATGAGGCCGAAGCGGAGGAGGACCTGGAAGAGGGTGGGGACAACTAATCTGCTACAACTGTGGAGGACGAAGACACTATTCCTATGAATGCACTAACATAACACGTCAGTCGTGGAAATATTGTACTCAGTTTGATCATGAGACAGAGGACTGTCCTACGTTGATATCGAGGATACATGACAAAGGGGTGCTACCACCTCAGCCGATTCAGAACCTGCAGATGATGAGGTCTAAGCCTCGTGAAGAGGATCCGAATGTGAATATAGTGCTTCAAAGTGGAATTGAAATGGGTGATGACAAGGGGAAACAACCCGAAGATAGTGCATGGGTTCACAAAGCTCTAGCGAAGGAGGCTGAATTTGATTTAGAGCACGCATGCGAAACGTTCATGGAAGCAAAGAAGAGCTTCATTGAGGCCTCTACCTCAGGGAGCAGGGATAAGCCTGATCACGAAATAGACCCTTCTATGCCTACGACCTTTATAGAAGCCTACATGAAGCTGCTACGTGATAGTAAGGCTGTGAAGGGGTTACAAGAACTTATAAATAGATGCGCCAGAAACTCTCCAGGTGAAACGTGCATGGTATGGAAAATTGGTAAGCATAAAGCAAGGAGAGGGCGTGAGATGAGACTGACCGTGCAGATAGGAGAATATGAAATGGATCATGTTATTTTGGATCTGGGGTTAGACGTGAATGTTTAATAAAGTAGACTTGGGAGCGGATGGGGAGACCTGCGCTGTAGTGGTCTTTGATTCAGTTAAGGATGGAAAATCAGCAGAAGATCATCCCCATGGGACGACTACAAGGAGTGACTGTAGCTATTGAAGGTACGGGCACATTAGTTGAATTTGAAGTAATAGAAATTATGGATGATAAAAACCCCTACCCTGCTCTCTTTGGCATTGATTAGGCTACAGACATGAACGGGTTAATAAACCTAAATAAGCAAAACATGATATTTGAAAATAAATCGCTTCACATAATAGTACCCCTAGATCCTACTGAAGGATCTTGCTATACTGAACCAGTCCGCGATTATGAGAGCGATGATGATTTGGACCACATATATAAGATAACAACGCGAGACCAAGGTTGGGTGAATCTGACAGTGGATTGATGAATTAAATGGGATCGTGAGAGTTCCTGTACCTTAGAATTTGATGAAGAATTAGAGAGATGGAAAAATCGGTTACATGAAGTAACCACGCGGAGCTGTAACATGATGACCCAGTCACTACACTGTGTGTCGTCAAAGATAAGAAGTCTTCCTACTTATGATGGCTTGAATGATGTATATTTATTTTTAGATGAATTTGAGAGGAAAGTACTAGAGAAGCAGTGCTTCCAAGCTTTGGACTAGGCACTACGCACTACGCCCGCAAGGAGGTGGGGTATGCACAAGGGTAGTTTTGATGATTGGCGTGAGTGTAGGAGGATGATGAGAACCCGATTTGGGAAGCCAAAGGTATGAATGACAGACAAATATGACAACAGGGATGATCCATGTACACACTTGGCCAAATGGGCTAAGGCTTATGGAGCGAAGCCCCAGCTCGAATGGGTGCACTTGTTCTGTCATACCTTGGATGTCATCCCGATGAACTGGTACTCAGAGACAGAGCTCCGCCATGGTATGGGTGAATGGGATATTCTGCGTGAGGATTCAAAATGATTTTCAACTTCTAAGATGGGTTTGACTGTATTGATGAAGCACTATAAGAAGTTAAAGCAGCAATCTTTAGGATACCGCAGGATCCTTTGGATCTGATTCAACTCGATTGGACTACTCAGCTGAGCCACGCATTGGAATGCTATAACGTGACTGCTAAAGAAGAAGACGAGGGTCCATGAAAGATTAATATCCATGAAACTGAGGGACACCACGAGGTCGAGGGATCGCAGATTGAGAATCCTGATATAACCACGCCATTGAAAATGAAATAGGTAAATATTGGTATGGAGACGAAGCCCAAGTTCACAAAGGTTAGAGATTACTGGGATGACAGAATGGTAGATAAGGTCGTCGAATTTCTCCGCAAATACTAGGATTTGTTCCCTACCAAGTTTACAGAGCTAGAGGGGATAATAGGAGACCTGGGCGTTATGAAGATCACGTTAAAGCACAACGCAAAGCCAGTTAAGCAAAGACCTTACTGTCTCAATCCAAAGTATAAGGAGAAGGTTCGCTTAGAGCTAGACAAGATGCTCATGGCAAGCATCATTGAGCCCGTAGAAGAATCTGATTTGGTAAGCCCAATGGTGGCACGGGAAAATAAGTAGAAGATGAAATAAGGATATGTGTAGATCTTAGGAAGTTGAATGACGCTTGCATACATGATCCTTTCCTGACTCCATTCACTGATGAGGTATTGGATAATGTAGGTGGCCAGGAAGCATACTCCTTCACTAATGGGTTCTCTGGGTACCATCAGATCAAAATCGCATATGAGGATAGAAGCAAGACGACCTTCATGACTAAGTGGGGATGTTTTCAGTACACTGTAATGCCTTTTGGATTGAAGAATGTGCTTGCGATTTTTTTGCACGTAGTAATTGTTGCATTCAAAGAACTCATTCATAAGTTTCTGGAGGTGTACTTTCATGACTGGACTGTATTTGGGTTGGTAAAACGCCATGTGGCAAGTTTGCGCTTGATGCTAGATACTTGTTGAAGGTACCATATTGCACTCAGTATGAAGAAATTCCTATTTTGTGTTCATTTTTGGACTTTGCTGGGTCATGTTTTTTGTAGACAGGGGCTGATGGTAGATCCTGTGAAGATCAAAATGATACTTAACTTGGAGGTGCTGAGGAGTGTAAAACAGTTGCGTGCAACCTTAGGACATACTAGGTATTATAGGAAGTTTATCAAGGGTTATGCCCAGATCACCGTGCCTATGGAGAAATTTTTGAAAAAGGATGTCACATTGTGTTGGAACGAGGACTGTAAGAAAATCTTGGATGTATTGAAAGAAAAAATGGTCACCGCATCAATTTTAGTCTTCCTGAATTGGAAGAAGGAGTTTCATGTACATGTAGACACATCATGTATAGCACTAGGAGTAGTACTGACACACGCTAGCAGAGGATAATTGGAGCATCCTATAGCCTTCACAAGAAGGAGGTTATCCAAGGCTGAGAAGAACTATGCCACCACCGAGCGCGAAGGGTTAGCCATGGTATATGCACTCTAGAAGTTTAGACACTATTTGCTTGGTGGACATTTTAAGATGTATACAGATCATTCTACGTTGAAATACTTTGTCAATAAGCCTGTGTTGGGGGGGAGAATCTGTGTGGTTGTTATTGTTTCGGGAGTATGATTTTAAGGTTATTGTGAAGCCTGGATGACTGAACATGGGACTGCACCATCTGTCGCGCATCGAAATGGGAGAAGAACCCACTAATTTGGAGGAGGGATTGCCTGACGCACAACTAATTGCAGTGCGCATCGTGGATGGTCACTTTGAAGACATCATACACTTCCTAACAATAGGAACCGCCTCGAAAGGCTACAACATCCAATAGAAGAAGGAATTAGTGGTGCATGAATCAGACTTTTCTGTCATTGATAGACATCTATACAAATTGGGGTTTGATGAAGTATTGTGACGATATGCGCTGGAGTTTGAAAGGAGAAGTACCCTCGCAGACACTCATGGGGGCACCACGGGAGGGCATTATGCAGGAAGGGTGACCGCGCAGAAGATTCTACGCGTAGGGTTGTGGTGGACAACCCTCCATCAGGATTCAAAAACTTACTGTAAGGCGTGTGATGTGTGTCAAAGCACTGGTAGGCCATCACGGAGAGATGAGCTTCATCTTAACCCATAGATGACGTTACAACCTTTTGAGGAATGGGCGATAGATTTTGTGGGACCCATTCAGCCCCAAGGGAAGAAGGCGGGAGCGTGGTACATTATCACCGCGGCTTAGTATTTGACTCAATGGGCAGAGGCACAGCCTGTGAAGGACTGCACATGCACGACCGCTATGAAGTTCCTCTTTGAGTATGTACTTATGTGATTTTGGTGTCCAAAGATTTTGATGAGCGATCATGGTATGCACTTTCTAAACGAGACGACCAGCGCGCTGGCAGAGGAATTCCAGGTATATCACCAGAAAAGCATGCCTTATCACCCATAGGCTAATGGGACAGTGGAAGAATTCAATAAGGTACTGGAGAATGTGCTAAACAAGGTTTGCAATGCTCAGTGAAGTGATTGGGACCTGCGCATACCCGTAGTACTATGGGCCTATCGGACGAAATGCAAAAAGTTGACTGGACAAACACCCTTTAGGCTTGTATATGGTGTTGAAGTAGTGATGCCTATGGAATACATTGTGCCTAGTCTATGCATAGTAGCACTCACAGGTATGACAGATCGCAAAGCCCTGGAAGAGAGGCTCGCGCAACTTGCTGAGCTTGAGGAAGAGATATTTCTAGCTGGATTTCACCAACAGGTCCAAAAGCAGCGCGAAAAATCATGGCATGATTGACACATTAAGCTGCACACCTTTAAGGTAAATGATCTGGGTTTTTTATATGACAACAAGTTTGATTATTTTCTAGGGAAATTCAGAATGCACTGGTTAGGGCCCTATGTCATTAAGGATATTACCGATGGTGGAGCAATTTAGTTGGTTAAATTGAATGGAGACCCCTTCCTAGGAAAGGTGAATGGCAGCTGATTGAAGCCATACACCGGTGCTTTGGCCAGGTGACTATATGAGGGTAGCATAGTATTAGCACTCCAGGTAGCTGAAAGGAGACGTGAGACTATAAACTACACTGCCCGGGTTGGGAACTGCGCGGTTGGAGGATTGTGCGGGACATGGAAGTGTCACAGGGTTCACGACAATGCAAAGAGAGCTACGCTACCCAGGGAGAAATTGCACAGGTTAGCCAAAAAGTGACTTTTAAATTCATTGGTCATGATTTGATGATAGGAATGTGGCCAAATGGAGCGGGTGACCAATATTTAAGACACTTTATGGGTAAGATCCTCAGAAATGTTCTGCCAATCTGACATTAATGAACCGAATGTGGGGGGATGTGGGGGGAACGATCGGATTTGAATTCAAAATGCCCTATAAATTACAGGTGGCTACCCAACAAAAAACACTTGGCATTTTGAGGATTAAGTTGTTGAGCTTTCAGGCATACATGAACCGCGAAAACTTCAAAGATTTACTAGCAAATTCAGTAATTGAGACATTGCCAAAGGAGACATAAGAGTTGTTGAATAGTATCATGTTAATGCCCATAGAAGATATGGACACCGAAGCAGTGAAAACTGAGGGGGTTCTGCCCGAAGTTGCTAGGGAGGTAGAGGGAACTTCTCCAAAGGCTGCAGAGGTATTAGTTGAAGTTCCCAAATCACCAAGGACACCTAGGTTGAAGCTGAACCCAACCAAGGAAAATGTGAAGGATAAGAAGGGAAAGCAGGCTGTGATACCGGCTCGCGCGTCGCCAGAAGAAGCCTACCAAATGACAAGCCCAACACACAGGAACTGGACAAAGCCATTAACTTGGAGCCGGAGGAGGAAGAAATTGAGGACATTCCAATGGATGATGAGGACTTGGGGGTAGAACTGGAGGAAATTGAAGTCTAGGGTGCTGACCCTATCACTAAGTTGCCTGAGTACGTCCCTCCATGCAAGGGCAAGACCAAGGTGCTAAATGAAATTGACGAGAGCAAGGTCTCCTTGCAAACCCCTCTGCTGCCAGACGAGATTTCCTTTGAAGGACCGTGCTTGGGGCGGGTTCCTCTATTAAAACTGGAAGATTGGGACTTAGTTGACCATGAGAAGTTCCCACACTTAGCGATCGAGTAGTTGATGCACCACATTATTGACACAACCATTGGGATGACTACATTGGAATCATAGAAGTGGCTCAGGGGAGTAGACAAGACTAGTCTGCTCAACCTGCTATGGGTGCCACACTACAATTACAACCCCATTACAGTATTGGTCATCAAGAAGCTACTATGCTTGGTCCACGATGGGGGTCTATGGTTGGAGGAACCAATACCCATGACTGATAGATTGATCCATAAGATCACGCAGCTGCCCTACACAGGGGAAAATATGGCCATGATGTTTGGTGGAAAATGTGGCGAGCTGGTCCTCATGGAGGCCATGAAGGAGAAATTCAAGCTCGTAAAGAAGCTGCGAGGCTATGCCATCTTGAGTATCTGTGACCCTGTGGTCAAGGTGGCCATGCATTTTTTGGTAGGAAAGGTTATGAGGAAGTGTCACGCAGATGAAGTGTTGGCACCAGTCGTTGCTCTTGCAACCCAATGCACCGAAGGATTCTAGTTTAATTGGGCGTGTTATCTCTGCAGTGAGTCCCTTGCGAATTTCCGCGAGGCATAGGAGCTCAGCAAGACCTTCCACTATCTGTGTCTCTTGCTATCTATTGTGCTAGTAGCTTGGGAGCTACCGGAAGACAGTCAATTCCCCTCGGTTGCGCCAGACCTGCTAGAAGCAACAATGTACACTCAGCTATGGGCGACCAAGGATGCTCAATGCATCAAGGATAGAAAGATCTTCTAGATCTTGATGGAAATGAACATCTGCATGGCTATCAATCGCAAACCGTGGTTGTCACCTACTGTGTTTTCCAACTTGCAGTGGTACGCAGAGTTCAAGGTAGACTTTCACTGTGTGGCGATCAGGGTATGGAAGGACCCTACATAGACATGGTATGAATTTCCTTACTTGGAAACGGACAATGAAATTGATGCAGTACTTGATCGCTGGCTGGCAGAGTGGCGCACTACCTCAGACTTGATGGTGGGGGCGAGCAAGTCCACTGCGCAGTGCAAAAAGGAGGAGTCCAAGCTCAAAATGGTGTAGCTGGCCAAGAAAAGGAAGAAGGAAGTCGATGACAAGGCCCAGGTAGAGCATGATGCAGCCCAACAAACAGAAAAGAAGACAGGCAAAATAGAGCGTGGCTCTGATAAAGATGCGAGGTCGCCTTTGCCCAAAATGGAGGAAGAAACAGATGAGTAGCATAGCACAGAACCGTAGACGACATCGAACCACATCAAGCATCCAAAGGAACAAGAGAAAGTGGGGTTGAGGAAGAAATCCAAGGCCACTAAGGTGTCACTAGACCCTTTGAGGGTGATTTGCATGAAATTGGAGACACGGTGCATGTTGTCACCGTGGAGGCACTACAACAGTTCGAGCAGCATCAACAACTACTATTGAGGGCCATCCAAACAAGTATGCAGGAGCTACAGAACCACCAACATCTCTATCGATACTTCAGAAGCTGCTGAGATGCTGCGAGCAATGGTATCCCGAGCGATAATGCTGCCAGATGGAGCACTGATCATAGAGAATGAAGCTGACAAGCCCACTGTCAGTGCCCTCAAGGGAGTGGGGTTGAACTTGGCAGTGCTCCCTAGTGAGGTGCTCCACCTAGGGCCCATGAACATCGCGTTTTACAGGTGATTAGCGAGCAAAAGATTAATAATGAATAGATGGCCTTACAATGAGACTCTGCCATTGCCGCTGTGGCTGAGGTAACCAACCAAAACAAGTGCATGTTTAGGTCATGGAGGAGGCATGCAAAATGGTCCTGGAGTTGGCCATTCTTGAGGAAGAGCTAGTCGAGGTGTGCGTTCACAAGATTTCTACAGGGGTGCGCGATGCTCGCACAGAGATGGATATGGTTTAGCTTGAGTTGAATCTATAGATTACAGATCTACAGTTAAAGGCCCAGCCTTGAACTTTGGCAGAAGTAAGGAAGCACCATGCAACCACTATCACAAAGGCGATAGCGGTGGTAGGTAGTGCAGTAGCAGACTGCACACAACTTTTTGAATAGTCATTTGAGGTCCTGACGAGCCTGTAGGAGGACCCTAATGTATAGTGTCTGGAGACAGAATCTCGAGAAATGCAACATCATTATGACGAAGTAAAAGGTATAGCGTGAACCGTCACTCTCACGCAGAGACTAGGAAAGTTGCAGGAGGCCAAACAATTGAAAGAACAGGGCGATGCATTGCAACACAAGGAGGTAGTGCTGAAGGCACGATTGAAGCCTTGGCTGGATGAGGCTTATTTGGTCATGACCTTTATTAAAGGCAAGCTTGCTAATTTGCAAGCTACTCAGTAAAAGCTTCAAGCTGACAGTTCACTAGCAAAAAAGCAGTTGGTTGAAGAAGTGAAGCAGGTGGCCGCACAGTGCACTGCCAAGTTTTCTGTCATACATGTCGAGCTAGGAGGTCTTCATGCCAAGATCTTTGCACCTGTAGAGTGACTTGGGGGCAAGTCACCATGTTTGTGTTGGGGGCTTGTTAGGAATGGGTTCTCCCAAGGACAGTTTTGGGGCTAAAAGCCCATGTTTTGGGACAATTTTGTAATAAAGTTGTAAAGTCTCCACATTTTATGGTCACAGATTGTGAAGGTGTCATGGGTCATAAAGGGTTTTCTGCCCTTATTTTGTAAAGTGTAAAGTCGACTGTAAAGATTCACCCATGGTCCGCGGACCATGGGATTGTATAAAAAGGAGCTACATAAGTAAGCTCCAAGTAGTTAGTTCGTAGACAAGTTTTGGAGTCTTGGTAGAGAAGTCTAAGTATTTCGAGTCTTAGCATAGGTAGAGGCTTTGGAGCTGAGTGCACAGAGGCCTAGGGTGGAAGTCCATAGCTGAGTTCACGGACCCCTGTAGCTGTGTGCACAGGGTAGATAGAGTTTGTATTAAACTGAAGATATCAATAAAGAGAAGTATTCTGCAAATTCTATGTATTTATTTTCTGTTACCACATCTGGTTATATTACATTTTGAGGTTAATTTACAATGTTGATGTGATGCACAAATATATGTGATTATATTGGTTAGTTGAATGCGAGTAAAAATATCAGTTTATGCGATGCTAACTATGGTTGATTAGTAAGAGAAGTAAAACACTTAAGATAACTTGGAAACCTATACAATATGCTATCATAGTAGTGCGAAAGTACCTGGACTGTAGGTTAAGGCTGCGCAAAGGTCAATCGTACACCTTCACGGAGGTACCAAAGGGCAGAATAAAGGGCAGACTGATAGAGCCCTAAGGCTTAGTGACCTGCACAAAAGTAGGAACAGAGGGTATAAACCAACATCATGACCATCTCAGGGTGTGGAAACTTGGTTCCAACATCCCCCCATACTGCTTCGGGTAAGACTTCAGTCTGCACTCCACGGGCTGATGCCAAAAGGGCCAATAGTGTAGGGATTTGTTTGGCTAACTAATGCTGAACCTGGGTCAGGCCCCACAAAGCCAATAGGAGGTAGCTCCACAATGCAAATTGTGATTTTTCATTTCTACAAGTGTCCTTGCTGGTGGATGTGGACCAAGGAAAACCATTTTCTCCTCAACTCTAGGAGGTATAAAACAACATGTAGAAGAAATTATGTAAGACTAGGCAATTTGAGCTCGATGGTGCCAAGCCCTGATGGCTTGAGTTTTGATTTGTCTGCAAAGTATACTGCTCCCTCAACATGGTTAGTAAATTCTTCAAAAAATTATTTTCTAAAGGTCATTTGGCAAGTTTCTCCTGAATCAGGCAACCAATATTTTTTCCAAGAAGAAAGTGAAGCATTAAACAAGTCTTTAGTTACTCTCATATTACAATGTGCCACAACATAATGAGTCGATTCGGGTGGTTGACCTTTCTCTTGTCATGGGTTTTACCTTTGGCTTCATTTATTTCCCGCTCAATTCTGTCCCAAGGAAAATTACATGTGGATGCATCATGTCCATCTCTATTGCAACGTATGCAATGAAGATTAGATTTTTCTCCTTGAAACTGTCTGCCCCCTCTGCCTCAAAAATTTCTTCTTCCTCTTCCTCTTTGGCCACCTCTTCCTCTAGAAGGATCTTGAGCATGATTATTCTCTCTATGTGTAAGACACGCAACTTCTTCAGAATACTGAGGAGTTGTCTTCTTCCAAAAATCCAAGGGAGTCAAAGGTAATCTCCTTGAGGTTTCCACTTGCTTGTAATGACTCAAGATAATTTGAATAAGTGGGATATAGTGCCTTGACATAAGTTATGAGAGGAATGTCTATTTGAAAACAAGTGGTTTTGATATCATGCATAATAGATCTTAGTTCTGATGCTAAAGCAAGAGGGTCATCATTTTCCAATTCAAGACTAAACAATTTAATCATCAATTGGACAACTTCAAGTTCAGAGTGTGAATTATAATATTCCTTTAACTTCTATAAGGCTTCAAAATCATTTTAAAATGGTGAAATATGATGAATCATCTCTTCATTTAGAGATGCTTCAATCAAGGCATAGGTCTTGCTATTCTTGTTTTCCCAAATGATGATCTCCTTAGCTGAGGTGGGCTTTGTAGGTTCATTATCTCCTTCTCCTACACAAACTCCTTTTCACAACTCATTGAAAATGAGAGTGTGTTTTATCTTCCTCGACCATTCAGGATAGTTATCTTTTCTATAGAGAATTACTCCAACAATAAATATCAATGAATGCATTTAAAAATGTACTCTACTACCAATATATAAAAAAATTGCACTTCTGGTGGTAAGAAAAAAATGCAATTTTGGTGGCAAGAAATGTACTTCTAGTGTAAAAATTGCACTATGATATATCTAGGATAGAGGTATTATTTGGGGTATTTGTTACATGAGAGAGGGAGTATGTGGGGAAGGGAGTATTTGGGATGGGAGTATATGGGGGGAGGTATTAACTGACGGGGATATGAGAGCATAGACAACATATCTGAGATTAGAGCGGATTCAATACCAATGAGAATTTTATTGAATATGGTATATGGTATTAATGTATGGTATATGGTATAGTGGAGTGCCATATGGTATATGGTATTAACGTATGGATTGGGGAGTTGAGGAGTGTAACCAGAGCAGTGGGAATGTTATTGCAGTGGATCAGAGCGGTGGGAGTGGTATGGAAGCACTCTGAGTATGTGTGGTATTGCAAGCGTTATATAATGGTGGTGGTATGTGTTAAAAAAAACCACACACACACATAGAGTAATATATTAAAATGAAAACTAGTGGTGTGGCAACGTTAAAAAAATGTGGATTTACAATGGTGGTATTAAATGCATATGACAATAGATTATAAAAAATGTAGGGTGGGAGTATGGAGCGGATTCAACGTATTGGGAGTGAAATATTATTCAAATTAGTGTAAACAACTAGGAGGAATAGTCACACAGGGAGGAAGTAGGTTGTAACACCAATATACCAACAAATAACACATAGCAAAAGCATTCACATACATATTGCTAGGTCTCCACGCTCACTGAATTGTCGTTTCATCCTCCATGTATACTGTCGAAGAGTGGGCAGTCTCAACTTCATCTCCACAGAAACGACATCTCGTTCAACAAAAATGCTCACAGTGGATATTCGATGCAACTTTAAGGAATATTAATGCATAAAATATTGCAGAGGATGGAGGGACAAAATATGTCAGATGTGTAAGTTCTACAAAATAGGCAGAACATAAGCCATAAGGGAGTTACAAGGGCAGAGAGAGAAGCCAAAAATGGAGCTGGATATGATACCATGTCAGGACAGGAGGTAACTCCACAATGCGAAATGTGATTTTGCATTAAGATTTATCATGGATATATACATGTAGGGAGAGACTCTTGGGCTTCACCTCCCAGTGTCTCTTCATATTCGTAATCTCCTTATTTTCTATTTACATTATTTTACATGAATTTCATAATACCAAATATTAGGTGTCAATAGAAGCATTTATTTGTGCCATTTCTATTATCCAACCTATTTGGATAACTGAAGCAAGGGATGAATGAAAGAATGCTGAAGAGGTGTGGAAACCCATTCAAAAATTGCAACATGATTACAGTACATCTGATAGATTTATTTGGAAAAATGATTCATTGTGGTACACAAATCGCTTATATCTTTGTAAGAAATCCCAACTCAAAAAAAATATTCTTTTGGAATTGCACACCTCCCCATTAGGAGGGTACTCAAGAATTTTAAAAACTTACCACATGGTCAAGAAGGATTTTTTTTGGGATGGCCTTAAATCTGATATTCAGATGTTTGTGGCAGAATTTTTGGTTTTCCAACAAAATAAATTTGAGACAATTAAGACCTTGAGTTTGTTACAACCTTTAGCCATTCCAAGTCAGCGTTGGGAGGAGGTCTCAATGGATTTTATCACAAGTTTATCCAAGTCTGAAGGAAAGATTATCATCATGGTGGTAGTTTATAGACTTACCGAATATGCACAATTTTGTGCATTATCTCATCCTTTTAAAGCCAATATAGTTGCTACTGCATTTATGGAAACAATTCAAAAGATGCATGGAAACCCAAAGATTATTGTAAGTGACAAAGATCCCATTTTCATTGGATATTTTTGGACAAAATTATTTTATGGTCTTGGTACTCAATTAGCTCATAGCTCATCTTATCATCCTCTATTTGACGAACAAACTGAGATAGTGAAATTGTTTTTGTAAGGATATCTTCGTTGCTTTGTATCTAATAAACAAACACAATGGGTCAAGTGGTTACCTCTAGCTGAATGGCGGTATAACACTTCCTTCCATACTGAAACAAAAATGATCCCATTTATGGCACTTTATGGATATCCACTATCCATCACATCATCTTTAAGAGAAAATTCTAAGCTTCAAGTAGCGGAAGATCACATCATTCATCAACAAAAAGTTCTACAACTCTTAAAGGATAACCTCACTCTGGAGCATAATCGAATGAAGCAATAGGCAGATCAACATTAGAGTGAAATAAGTTTTGAATTAGGTGAATGGGTATTTTTACATCTACCACCATACAAACAAATGTCCCTTAAGCAAGCTAAGAAGGATAATAAATTATCACCCAAGAACTATGGTCCTTACAAGGTGTTGCAAAATATTGGTACCATGTTTCACACTTAAATAAGGTTATTGGTGACAAGCTCCTAGTTCAAACAATATTTCTAGAACTTGATGGAGAAGGAAAAATAACATTTGAGCCCGAAGCCATCATGGAAACAAGAACCTGACAACTACGAAATTGATTAATTTCATAATATCTCATTAAGTGAAAGAACTTACCTGCCAAATATTCCATATGAGAGGATGGGAATTTTATACAGAAGCATCCATAACTACTCAAGCATTGAGTACAAAACTTTTTTGAAGGAAAGGAGCATGTTAGGTCTCCGTAATACTAGTGTATCCCCCTTATTGTTATTGTTAGTGTAACCCCCTGTTGTTATTGTGTGCTCTTCTATTATTATTGTTATGTAGGCTCTAATTATATTGTGACCCATTAAACTCCTATATATAACAAGGAGGTATTATCATTTGTATCATCCAAAATTTGTTCATTTATGTGACGTAAAGGAGGTTTCCACCTCAAAGAGGCTAATTTTCAAGTCATTGATCTATCTTTTCTTTTGTTTTGTGATCTGGTTGCATAACACCTTATAGGTCTTGAAAGCATCAAGATAGTTGGAGACATCATGTATAAGGAGGGATCTTGGTTGAAAATAAAAGTAGTATATTGTCTTCTATGTCTCAATCTATAGATAAAATGGCTATGTTTTGCAAGTAAAACAACAATCTTGTTGGATAAACAAACTTCCTAGCATGGAAGAAGAGGATTGACTTGGTACTCATTGAGAATGAAGTCATGAAGTATGTCCTTGGAGAAGTAAATGTTCTTGATAAAGGGAAGACTCAAGAGTTAGAAAAGTACAAGAAGTGATAATTAATTGCACAAAATATCATTGTTGAATCCATTAAATATCATCTTGTTTCCTTTGTTGTTGAATGAACACATCAAAGGCTATGTATGATAAGTTGGTAAAGTTTTACTGTATAAATACACAAGGTAAAAATATTTCCTTGAGGAAACAACTATATAGAATAAGGAAATCAAAGGATGAAGACATGGGCACCTATCTAATGAATATCTCACAAATAAGAGACTAATTGAAAGGGCTTGGGGAGACTATTACAGTCTCTGAGATGACTATCTGTGTACTAAATGCTTTTCCACGTAATTGGAGTAGTTTTACAACTAGCATCTACTCGAAAGATACCACACCTTTTGATGAATTGTGGGCTCAATGTATCCTGGAAGAATCTAGGACAAGGCAAAGGATGATACTGAATCAAATGAAAGATCTCAATCCTTCATTGGAAGAACCAAGAAAATGAAGAAAGGGAAGTTTTGAAAGTCCAAGAAGAAGACATATATGTCCAAGATTAAATGCTTTAGATGTAATGAGTATGGACACTATATAATGGATTGTCGAAAAATTAAAGTGAAAAACAAAATGAAGGAAATAAGCGAAGCTCACATAGCTGATGAAAAGTGAGAACTTGAGAAAAATACGAAAGGAGAAGATCCCAAGTATCTTTATTATTGAAGGAAGACTCATCTCTTTCAGGTTATTTATGAATTTTATCTTTCTTTTATTAAGTAGAAATTAGAGTAGGATGCATTATTGTATACTCTAAAAGATCCTTGATTTTTTAAAGGAATAACATCATATATAGAAGCACATGATAGTAGAACAATTAGAATCTACTTGATTAATTTGCTTTGGGAAAAATCATATAGTTTAAAGAGAATGAGAAGATTGGAACCATATTGCATATAACTGTTCATCTAAGAAATTTCTAAAATCATGTTACAGGTAGTGATTTTGCAAAGAAGGATCATGAAAATACTATAAGAATCACCATTATTGAAAGTAACATTATGGATGGTACATATTCCATCTAGTATGGAAACAATATTTCTAAAGGATGAAGGAATGCTAATGGTCAAGTTACAGGATGGAAGATATAATGAAAGTCTTTCTTAGGAAAAGAAACCTAGCTTTGATAGGTATAAGAAGAAATCTCCTTAAAAGGATGACTAGATGATTATATGAAAGAAAAGGTATGCATATTGTAAGAAAAATCTTCTCTAGGGTAAGGTTCATATTTACAAAGAATCTTGCAGAAACAGTTGGATGTAAAAGTGTGTTCGGTAAGTGTTCCATATGACCGCATGATGTTCGAAAGTAAGAAATTTGGCATGCTTTGGAATAGTTAAAGATCACGACTCTCTCATAAAGTAGCATGGAATTAATATAGTGAAATGGATCAACATCAAATATAGTCCTAGAATAAAAAAAAATAAAAAAAATAGAGTGTTAATAACGAAAACTCCAAGAAAGATATTGTAACTTGGAAATCAAGTTCGATCCATGGGCACTTTGATTAAAATGAATGCATGGAAGGTTTCTTATATAATGTGGAGATGGATTATATGAAAGGATGTTTATCTCAAAGGACTCAAGTATGAAAATATTTTAATGAAAGGGGCCATTATGGTAAGGTAAGTTTGATATTTATATTTTGAGGTTGGCTATCTAGTTAACATATTTTTTCGCTACTTGGAAGGATACTACAAGAATACCTGATGAAAATTGAGGTAAGTAAAACTGGTGGTGTTGAGGTCGATTCAAAGAACATATGAATTGAGTAAATGGTTTTGACAATCCTTGGAAGGTCATGTAGTGAAGGTGTTCACATTGTCACCTTGAGATTCAAAAGTAGCAGTGTAAAAAGAAAACCTGAGGTGCATGATCCTACATCAACAAAGATCACTTTCATAAGGGAGATGCGACTAGCTTGAAGTTTGAAAAGTCTCAACACAATGCCTTCATTGATGATGATTGGAGGAAAGTGATGTGCAAAGTTGATGGATTGAACCCTGTCAATAGATTAAAGGAAGAAGATGGATCCATAATATCCAGGAAGGAAGAGGCTCAATATGATGAGATACAAATGGGAAAGAGGGAGATTTGAAACTATCTCAATAGAGAATTGATAGCTCATACATTTATGAAGACAAGCTATAAATATTTTGGTGATGACTTCCATAATTGGAAGGAAGTCAAGGATCTCCTCTATATTTGAGAGGGAGTAAAGAAGTACCCTTAAATAGGAGAAAGGATCTATTCTCTATTTGAGAGGGAGTGATGATGAACATCACATTTTTATTCTCCTTCATGTGTCATGCACTTGACCAGGACTAATAACCATAATTATAAGTGACGGCCATGGAGGGAGAATGGTGGACAAAGGATTAGATAAACATCTATTATTTCCTTGGGGATAAACAAATCCAATATAGGAAGTGGATCGAGACTCTTTGAGAATTGGACATGTATCCGAGGAAAGAGTGGTTGAAGAGGACTGATATTATTTGAGGATAGGGAATCCAAGATAAGAATAGTCCTAAAAGGACATACCTAGTGAACAACCAGATGGGGTATGTGCCTTGAAGAGGTAGTGTGGTATCTCATAGAATTATGTTCTTATATAAGAAATATATTATGAAGTTAAGGCCTTACTATGTTGACAGTGTTGGTCATGATGTTGATTCTTAAAAATTATCAATCCAGCTCTTCTTATGAGAAATATTCAAATTGAGAATAAATGTGTAACATGGTGTACAATTATGAATACCTCCCTAGTTAAGAGGGAGCGTTGGAAAATGTAACTTGTTTTAGTCTTCATAATTGTCATTATACTCATGTCAATATTTATATCTTATGTAATAAGCAAAATAAGAAAGACAAATATTATTTTAAATCATGGGTTTCATGCTTATTTTGATTGGCCTTATAGGTAAAGCATATTCTTCATGCTTATAGGGTTTTTCATGTCATAATATTTATTGTCATGAGTCAAGAGAGTCAATGTCATGAATATAAGACCCATCTAGGCAAGATGTACCATGTAAAAGAATTCATTTTGAGTCAAGACAACCAACATAAGCCTCCTAACACAAGTTGGCCCTAAGCGGGATATTCAAGCTCCACAAATGAGTATAAATAAAAGTTGCTTGACCTCATTTGGTGATAAGTTCAATCTACAATCAAGAAGTTTGATCTAAGGTATGAAATTCAAGAATGAAGCCAAGAAAGGCAAGGAGAAAAGAAATTGGAGAAAGAAGGAAGAAAATTTAAGTTTTTCTTCAAGGATTTTCCCTAATTTATCTCACACATGCAAAGATATTGAGATTTTGTAGGTGACAAAGTTGCATACCTACTACAAGTGTGAAATGTTGAAACTAGGGGCCAAAATTTTGAGTTTGGTGCAGTTCTTGAAGGGTTTGACCCTTGTTCACTTGGTTTGACTTTGACCTAATTGTAAGGTATTCTTGGAGGGATGAATTGGTGCTAGAGGAGGCTCTCATATTGAGGTCTCGGTCTTGGTTTTCTCATTTTAAGTAGATTATATAAGAAGAGAATATATTTTCTAGGTTTTCTCCTTGGAAGAGTTTTGTCTTGGCTTGAAGCCTAACTTTTGTGTCCATTATCCTTATTGTTTTTGTTCTTAATTAATTTTTTTGATGAAGAAGAACTAATAAATAAGCACAAGAAGATGTATAAATTTCACAAGCAATTATTAAGGTTA
Source organism: Pinus taeda (assembly GCA_000404065.3). Classification (NCBI taxonomy): domain Eukaryota; kingdom Viridiplantae; phylum Streptophyta; class Pinopsida; order Pinales; family Pinaceae; genus Pinus; species Pinus taeda. Next base: position 113,919 of record APFE030650629.1, on the reverse strand, counting down.
AGGTGAAATTGAGTTAGTAGTTGCCTCAGGAACTCACATGTGTGGACAAAAAAACTAGGGCTGAAAAAAAACTCTCTCTCCTTTGACTTCTCTTTTTCTCTCCTTTTTCTTTTATGAGATTTGTTGAGATTGCAACAAGATGATGGAGCTTAGTGAAAAGAGTCGCCTTCACTAAGTGGGCCCGCAGGCTATTTTTGGCGCAAGTCTATTTTTAGACTATGTCTATTTTTAGACATATGGATCATGTCTATGGATTGCAGGTTGCTGTTTATGGATGATTGATCAAGTTGGAAAAAATAGATGGACTTCTATTTTTAGATCACAGCGGAGTGACTGCTCAGTCTAAATATAGAACAGTCAAATATTATTAGCTCATAATAATATTTAGACTATAAACTTTGTCTTATTCTCTTGGAGCACTTCAGGATGAGCTACGGATGTGGTACATGCAGATCCCAGAAGGAAATACGTGGTTACCTATGGGATGACTAATATTTGCATGCAGGACTTCAGTTAGAACTCAAGTGAGTTGAGTTTAGTGGACTGGAGGTGCAGTTGATGGAGTTGTGTTCAGTTTAGCTTTGTTAAACTGGTTGTATTTAGTCTAACTGGCAAATAGACTAGAGATGAGTTGGGTGAATTAGTTATTAATTAATTCACAAGTTATTAACTCATAATACAACTAATGAATACATCAGTTAACTTAGTTGCATGTCAGTGCATGTTCAGTTCAGCAGGGACAGGTGTTAGAGAATCAGATTGCTATCAGTTGTGACTATAGTTGTGCATCAGATCTTGCACAGTCAAGGGATTGAGTATGCCAATGAGTTTGCCCACATTGTAGCTTTTTCTCATGTGATTTAGCCAAGTAAATACGTGGTTGCCTTGGAATTATCATCAGTTCTCTTGCAGGTATTGAGCAGCGGAGGCAGGCAAGCAGCGAAGGAGATTTGAGCCAGTGATTGATTAAGATCTGAGCTGTATTGTGTGTAACAGAGGTGGAGATACTTGTGAGAAGTATTATGCTGTGTAATGTTACATGACTCAATCATTAATATACAGATAGTTGGGGTTTTTAGCGAGATGCTTTCCCCGGGATACATACTGTGTTAATGTGTGAATGCTCTTGATGTTTTATTGTTATTGATGCTGCTATATTGATGATCAACGTAGAGGAGCTTATGTATTGTGTATGTTTTCCGCAATAGTACATGATTAGGATAATCTCTATTGAATATGTGTTAAATTATTCAAAATTTCTATATATTACTTCAGAGGTACAACATTAGACTGGAGCTGTTGCCAGGGACTCGAATTACATTACGTTTTCATGGGGCAATGATATGTATTCAATTCCTTTAAGGTGATTAAAGGTCTATAAAGGTTAAAATCTTTCACTTGGTGACTCCACTCTCTCAAACTAGCACCTTTTAAGCACACCAAATCTCATTCGGAGGGTAACCTATTTCATCCTTTGTCAGATCCTGAATTTTTTTTGAGAAAAGACAGTTCTAAAAGGGGACATCAACCCTCTTCTTCTTCTTCAGTCTTGCATTTTGAAGAATTACCATCCTTTGATCCTTATAGTAACATTCCATCCAGTCTAGATTACTCCCATATATCACCTAGGGTTGCCGAATTCTTAAGGAGAGGAGTTGATTTTAAATCAACATTCCTCATTCATTCATTTGAAACTCATCTAGGACGCTCACTACTACTAGGATTTCCTAAAACTAAATTTGACTTGGGCGTTAATTTACCAAAATATAAACCAAGAGATTTCATATCCCCTACCGCTTATTCGTTTCCTCCCACTTTTGGATAACCTGAAGCTTCTACTTCTGAACAACCCGAAGAGACCTTTTTAGTTTATTCAAATCCACTCTTTGAAACAAAGGAAGGTATTCATCCACAGGTCCAAAAGTTAGTTCTTAGGACTCCTTTGAAATCAATCAGGAGATCCCCTCCTTCTTCACCTCCAACTAGTTCTTGAACCCCTCAATTACCTTCTTCAACTTCTTTTTCATCTTATTCAACTTCTACATCCATAAAAAAACCTCATACACCACCTCCCACTATGGTTTTCCAACATATTGTATAGGCTAGATATGAATCTTTAGTCATACCTCCTAATCTCGATGCATTCCCAGTTGGATACTTGAAATACCTTCCCAGGTATAATGGAGAGATTGGTCCTTCTGATGAAGACCATCTTCAAGCCTTTTTAGAATCTGTAGATGACATGAATATTGAACGAGAGAACGTCTACATGAGATTGTTTGGACAGTAACTTGAAGGAAATGTAAGAATTTGGTTTAAGCAGTTACCTGCAAATACCATTAGAAATTGCGAAGAGCTTACAACTATATTTAAAAACCAGTGGGATGTGAAAAAAGACCCTCTTTACTTTCTTACTGAGTTTGATGAACTTCAAATGAATTTTGGTGAACCTGTATCAGACTTTATTAAAGGATTCAAAATGCTTTATCATAAAATGCCCCCTGATTGTAAACCAACTATAGTAGTAACAAAGTCTAGATTTTCTAAAGCTTTTGATGATGATTTTGTTGATATGCTAAGAGAGAGAAATTCAAGAACTCTTGAAGATAGGTAAACAAATGCTATTGAGGTAGAAGCAAACAGGCTGCTTCAACTACTTTGAAAGCTAAAGAGGAAGAGGCCCAAAGAAAACTCAAATCAACATCAGAGGCTTTTGCTTCCTCTAAGACTAAAACTGAAGATTCTAAAATAGATGAAGTAACTTCTCTTCTTAGAAATCTATTGAATAGAATTTCCAATATTGAGAATCAACCTAGGAAAGCTCAACAAACAGTTTCCAGACCCCAAAATCAAAATCAAGGTCAGTATCAAAGAAATCCACCATTACAAATTCTTCATAGACCTAGTAATGATCAGCAGGTTCCCACTCCTTTGTTGATAGATGATCAGCAACTTGATGATAATACTATGGCCATCACTGAAGATATTAATAATTTGGATACTCCCTCTGATCAAACTATTATGATTCCTCTTACACAACAAAATCAGGTTCAAGAATATCAAGAATCTTCATAGGTTTCTAAATACCATTCTTTCTCTGAATTTTTAATTCCAGAGTTGAACAAAAGATATGACCTTAAGCCTAGGCCTGGCCCTGAAAGACCTCCTAAGGAAACTCTAGTAATTGAACCTCATGCCAAAGCTGCTCAAACTCAAACTACTTTTATTCAACCATTAGAACAACGAATTGATATTCCTCAAAATGACAAAAATGCATTGACTAGTTTTAATGTTGAAAAAGAGTTAGAAAGAGTTAAAATCCCACTTCCTCTTTCAGAACTTTATAAGAACCTTGGGTATAAAAATGAGGTTTCCAAATGGATACAAAATACCTCAGTTGATGCTAAAGGTGATATCATTAGTCTACAAGATGAAAAACTAGCAGTTTTTTTGGCCCAAGCTTAGATATGATAGATGAAATAGTGCCTTCTTTCTATGTAACTCTTAAGACAAATGATTCCATGTTGTATAATTGTTTTCTTGATTCCGGAGCATCACAGAACCTCATAAAAAAAACTATGATGGATCATTTGAAACTTGACATAACTAGATCCTATCATGACTTGTACACCTTTGATTCTAAGAGGGTGCCATGCTTAGGATTGATTAAGGATCTAGTAGTCACCCTTGTCCAAATTCTAGTGAAAAGTATAGTAATTGATATAGTTTTCAGAGATATCCCTCCCAAATTTGGAATGCTCCTTTCAAGGTCTTGTTGTGCCAAATTAGGGGGAACCCTTCAGATGGATATGTCTTATGCTACTATTCTAGTTTATGGGGGAGAACAACTAAGATTATATAGGGAGGGGAGATTCTTACACACTATTTGTAAAATAGACCAGCCCAGGAACCATCCCATTTATGCAATTGACCAAGATTTTGGTTCCTTTCAACTCTCTTCAAATCAAGTGCATGAAACTCAAGTTAAAATTGAAGATGTAATTGAAAGTCCAATACCAAATAAAATTGATATATGGAAACTATTCTTTGATGGCTCCTGTACAAAAGATGGATCAAGAGCTAGAGTAGTTATAATATCACCAGAAAAAGAAAAAATTACCCAATCATGTAAGCTCGACTTTGAAGTTACAAATAATGTGGCTAAACATGAAGCTTTCCTTTTAGGATTGCAATTAGCCAAAATATTAAAGGTTCGAAACTTAAGTTTTTTTACTGATTTAGAGCTTATTTTCAAACAAGTGAGAAGTATTTTCTAGACTAAACATCCTAGACTTAGGTCTCACCAAAATGAAGTATGGGATTTAGTTGAAAACTTCTTTGGTGCCTTTAATTTGACTTATATTCCAAGAGATCAAAATATTGATGTAGATGCCTTAGCTATTTCAGCTAGTTCATTTAAAATTCCTGATCAGACTAATGTACTCTACCAAATACAAGTCAAATATAGACCATCTATCCCAGACAATGAAACACTCGCAGATATTTGAACATGATGAACACTTGAAATCTTTTTTGCAACTTGTAGATCAATTTTCTCTTCTACAAATTGATGAATATAGACCTGAAATAAATGAAAATACAAGTGAGAATAATACTTTAGATTTCAGTTCAAAAATTTCTGATCATAATATTATTCAGTTGACTAACAATTTTATTCCAAAATGCTTGATACCTTTAGAAAAATTGTTTGATCAAAATCATGTTGTTCAAAATCCTCAGTCCATTTCTTCTGGAGAGAACAGAGAGAAAATTAACATTGGAACAAATGATGATGTCAAAAGCATCAAAATCTCTGCATATCTAGACCCTGAGATAAAATCTCAGTATCTTAAGTTACTTCAAAATTATAAGGATGTTTTTACATGGACTTATGCTGATCTTAAGACCTATGACACTTCATTAATACAACATAAGATTCCATTGATGCCAGAAGAAAAACCTTATAAATAGAAACTTAGGAGGATAAATCTAGCCCTTATACCAACTATAGAAAGGGGAATTAAGAAAATGCTAGATGCCCAGATCATTCTCCCTCTTAGATATTCTAATTGGGTTGCAAATTTGGTTCTAGTTAGGAAAAATAATGGAGAAATCAGGCTTTGTGTGGACTTTAAAAATTTGAACAAAGAATGATTAAAGGATAATTACCCTTTTCCCAATATGGATCAGTTACTTCAAATGGTTTCAGGAGCACAAAGACATTCTATGCTTGATGTTTTTTCAGGTTATAATCAGGTGAATGTTGATCCAGCAGACAAGGAAAAGACAACCTTCACTACAACCTGGGGTACGTTTATACGCTAGAATTCCATTCGGCTTATCAAATGCTAGAGAAACATTTCAGAGAGCTATGGATGTAGCTTTCATGGGTCAAGTAAACAAATTTGTAGTTATTTATCTGGATGGCATTACTGTTTTTTCTAAATTTGATCAGAAACACCTAAAGCACTTGAACAAGGTTTTTGATAGGTGTAGGAAATTTGGGATACCATTGAACCCTAAAAAGTCTTTGTTTGCTATTAAAGAAGGAAAACTATTAGGCCATATAATCTCAAAGGAAGGAGTGGTAATTGATCCTAAGCAAGTGTCTGCCATTGAAACATTGACCTTACCTAAAAACAAGAAAGAAATTCAAGCTTTCTTGGGTAAGATTAATTTTTTAAGGAGATTCATCCCGAATTATGTAGAGATTGTAAAATATATAACTAACATGCTCTAAAAGGATCATGAAGTTAAATGGACTGACTCTTCCAGGAACACATTTGATCAGATCCAGAAGGCTATCTCTGAATCTCCTACCTTGGCCAGCCGTAATTATACTGAACCACTCAGTATATTTTCTTTTCCCTCAGAAACAAGCCTTACTATTGTCTTATTAGAAAAGAATGAAGATTCCCATGACCAACCCATAGCCTTTTTCAATAAGATTATGAAAGATGCCAAGCTTAAATATAACATAATCGAGAAGCAATCCTTTGCCCTCATTCAAGCCCTGAAATCTTTCAAGATGTATCTCCTACATTCACCTATTACTGCTTATGTTCCTAATGGTGCTATAAAAATTGTTTTAACTCAACGAGACACTGATGGGAAAAGAGGTAGGTGGATCACTCAAATACTTGAGTTTGATCTAACTATCAAAACTAGAAATCTAGTAAAAGGCCAAGGATTAGCCAAGCTTCTAGTAGAATCTAATTACAAAGTACATGGAATCAATTCTATTTTAGAAGTACAAGGGGAGAATCCAGAAGAATATTCTCTTCAACCTAAAGAAAAGAATCTGCAAGAACCTTTACCTTCAGATCAAATTATCCCTTTACATATTGATGACAAATTTCTATTGTCAGATTGGTATAAAGACATTGTAAATTTTATCCTCCATTTTCAATGCCCGGCATCATTTTCCAAAGACCAGTGTAAAAGTCTTAAATTGAAATCAATCAAATACTGCATCGTAAATGAAAATTTGTACTAGAAATATCCACTAAATATTTTGCTATTGTGTTTAACAGAATCATAAATTGAAGGAATCAATAATCAAATTCATACAGTATTTTGTGGAGGACATTATGCTTGGAGAGAAACAACATAAAAGATATTAATGGGAGGATTTTATTGGCCAACATTGTTCTTGCAAGTAGGGGAAAGGTCAAAGGTTGTGTTCCTTGTTAGATGTTTACTGGTAAGTAGAAACTAGCAGCTCTTCCACTAGTAGCATCAATAATCTCAGCACCTTTCCTTCAATGGGGATTAGATTTTATTGGAGAATTCCATCCCACTTCAAGTGATCAACATAAATGGATTCTCACAGCAACAGACTACTTCACTAAATGGGTAGAAGCAATTCCAGTAAGAAGTGCTACTAATTTAGTAGTAATTAAATTCATTGAAGAAAACATCTTATCTAGGTTTGGTTTCCCAACTCAAATTGTCATAGATAATGCAACAACATTCTATAGCGTTAAAATGATTGAGTTTTGCCAGAAATATTAGATTCTATTACATCATTGAACTCCACACTACCGTCAAGGTAATGGCCTTGTAGAATCCTCAAATAAAAGTCTAGTAAAGGTAATAAAAAAGACTCTAGCTGATCATAAAAAGAGTTGGGATTATCATTTGACATATGCAGTATGGGTAAACAGAATAACTACAAAACGATCTACTGGGAAATCTCATTTTCAGTTAGTTTATGGGATAGATGCAATATTTCCCACTAATTTGGCTTTTCCAGTTTTAAAATTCTTGCAGGACTCAACAAATGAACTCGATGATTTTTCAAGGATAATAAATCACATTATTGAACTTAATGAAAACAAAGATGAAGTTCAATACAAATTGAAGAAATATCAGAATAAGATGAAAAGCCTGTTTGACAGAAGAGCCAGGGAAAATGACTTTAGAGAAGGTGAACTAGTTCTAAGATGGGACTCTAGGAGGGAGGAAAAGGGAAAGAATGGCAAGTTTGATAATTTATGGTTTGGTCCATTAGAAATTGTTGAAGTAAAGGGTAACAACACCTTTGTGTTGAAAAATCGTGAGGGACAATATTCCGCTTATCCTATAAGAGGAAGGTTTCTCAAACATTCCATTCAGTACTAAGAAGTTTGGATACATTTCATTGTAAAAACTTCGGTTTCTTTTACTTTCCCAGATGTCAGTGTGAGTTTTTATTTTTACAGCAAAGACTCTAGAGCCCGAGGAGAAGGCACATGGATCTGTAGGTTCTCTGCATTCTACGGGAGAAAGCAGTCCTTAGTTGGAACCACTGTTGTAGCATTTTTTGGTTTTGATAAGATAGAATAAGCTAGTAAAAAAAATGAAAAATATGTTTACAAAATGTTAGGATAGGATATGGACAAAAATAATATTAAATAAAAATGTTAGGAAATATTTTCATAAATATGTCCATATCAAAGAAAATGTTAGGATAGATGCCCTAAAAAATCAAGGCAAAACAAAATGTTAGGTTAGAGAGAAAAGAAAAAGAAATAAACTCTGAAAGTGTGCAAGTTCAAATGCCACTACTATTTTACCTTTTTCTGCAAAATAATGGTTTTGTGCAGCTTTTCATAAATGCCACAACCCATGACAGTCAAATAGTTTAATCTTGACTGCTTAATGCTTTAACTTTCATGTTTATAGTTACAGAATAAAGATATAGCCAAACTGTTTAATCTTGGCAGATCAGTAGTTAGGTAGAGAATAATAAGTAGCTCATTAGTTTAATATGAGCCTTTAGATGTTATAAGGTTAGAATTAGATAGCTTGTTTTTCAAAAGAAAAAGGGAAAAGAAAATGGTTTGCTAGCTTAAATGCACCCACTAAGTGAAGAAAAATGTTAGGATAAGCAAAGGGTAAGTAGAAGAAAGGTTGCTAAATTTCACAATTGATTAGTTAACTTCCCCCTCATTTCATCTCATCTTCCACTACATACTCATTAATTTCCCCTTCGCAAATGTTCTCCAATACTAAAACCTTTAGTCATAAAGTCTCAGAGCATTTCTCTGAATTCTGGTGGGATCGGACCCTCGAATTGATTAGTTAAGAAGGAAAGGTGTTAAATTGCCTTATAAATCATTCATCCCCCTCACAAAACCCCTTTTCCTAAGGTCAAGTTCTCTTGCCTAGGTAAACCCCTTTATAAACATGTTTTATGTAAAGTACCCACCAAATACATTTATCCTAAAGTACTAAGTGTATGGAACATGCATAACATTTCATATACCTAAGTACAATACCCCTTTTGCTCATTTCACCACATATTAACTTTTTAACTTTATTATATAAATTACCGAGAAACCCATTGTCCCGTATGTATTTAACTCCTTTATATAAATTAACCCCACCCTTTAGTTTATTTATAAACTATATTACTACCCCATATCCCACAAATATATTAAAACCTTGCCCATAGTCTTTAAGCCTGTATTAAAGTATCCCCGATGAGATTAAGTCCTCAGATATTCTTATACCGTCGTAATTAATCCACCGGGCCCCTCCATTTCACTTCCCTTTTTCCTCTGTGTTGCTTTATCACTCGACCACTGTTAGATAAAAGGTTCTCTCATCCAATGCACCACATCCATATCGGGTTGGCTCGATGAACAAACCTTACCCGCCTAATAAGGCAGTTTTCCCCGTGACCCCCGATGCTATGTGTCACATGATAAGTGGAATAGGGCGGCCCCTCCCAAATACCGACCACACCACAAAAGCGGTACGATGGCCCTCCTAAACCACTTCCCCTGTCTAGCTGAAAAACTACCATTGTTCGTCAATCAATGAATCAACCAAAAATCTTGAAAAGTTGAACGTTTACTCGTTCAAACGTTAAACCCTCACCTTCGCTCTTTTCGCCCGTTAACACATAAAAACCTGTATAAACCCTCTTGTGCCACCCTAAGCCTCTGCAACCCATATTACCATTGTTTACCTTTCGATAACACTTGGGACTCCTTCCATAGACCTTTCATCTCAAAATGAAGCCATTTTGGCCCTCCCCGCCAACTTATATTTTTCTTAACATTTGTTGTGTTTTGCAGGTGATCATACAAAACCTGTTGTTCTAAGTTTACAAGAAAATGAATTCAAAATCGTGCATACAGTTAAGGATAAATGACACAATCAAAATCCAAATTACCTGATGCTCAGACATAAAAGTTAAATGATTTACTATTGAAATATACAGTAAAAACTTGAAATGTATAGTAAAGGTAAAAGGACACAGTAAAGGATATTCAGGGAGGTCAAAGTATATCAGATGAAAGATCATAAGTGAACATCATGTCCAGCGTAAAGATCAAAAAAAAAAGTAGCTTAAAGGGAAAAATATCAAAAACCATAACCAACAAAACATAAATAACAAGGACAACAAGAATCAGTTCAATAGTTGCCTCTATCTTCTTGCATGAAGATTCTTCCTTTTCCTAGAATAAATCCTTAAAAATTTTAGGATATTTTCCTTTTTTTTGTATAAATAACTCTCTCCTCGAGTTATCAAGGGGTTCATTGTTCATTGGTCATTACTCAGTATTCAGCTTTGAACCTGGTTACACCTTTGATGAAGCATTTCTAGACATTTGATGTACTTGACTTTTCTGGAACCTCAATAGGAAGCAAAGGATTCTGAATTCTGTTTTGCACAGTTTTTGTTTCATGGAAATTTTTCCGATATTACTCATTATGTTTTTCTTCATATTCTTATGAATTTACAGATATAACTAAGTAGAAATAATTGTGTTTCAATCTATTCCTATAATATTTTCGAAGTGATAATCATTAAAGAGAATGGATTAATGAGCTGTATGTTTAATTAATTCCCTTTGAATCAATAAATCATCAGCATCTTGTTGTAAGCATAAGCATATTCTCTAAAACCTTCTGAACAAAGGTCAAAGGTTTTCATACTTATGATTATGTAATTGTGTATCTGAGAATTGTGATAATCATTTTTTTTTTTTTTTTTTTTTTTTTTTTTTTTTTTCACCACTATTCAAGCTTTATTAACGTGTAAAATTTTATAGCAGCCCTTTACTAAGATATTTATATTATTTAAAGGGTTAGGTATATCAATTCTATATTTGTTTTATTCATTGGTCTCCGAAACCAAAACAAAAACCCCCGAAAAATTTATCATAGATGCTTTAAAATTGATAGTTGACCACTATTATCTCAAAGGTACAATAGGGACACTTATTGATGCAAAGATAAAGGGACAATTTCTACTGGAGATAGACTCCTACTTTGACGAGTTAATGCGCATAGCCACCAGTGTAGACTTGGCGATCAGTGTAGACACTATGAATCAATATGTCATTGGTCTGGCCACACTCAAGATAATGATGCACCTGTTATCAGACGAGTTGGACAGAGGAGCCAAAGTAATGTACTCAGATGCAACAGAGGCAAGGGTTCATTTCTAGGAAGATGTCACTTGAGAGTATACAGAAACCATTGCGGACCACCAAGCTCGACATTAGTTCACCACCATCGACCACCATGATGATGTCAAAGAGTTAGTCTTCCCATAGTTGTCTGAGTATTGTAGCGAGCCTTGGCTTCTCCACAGTGTAGAGCTAGTACATCTCTTTGGAGGAGCAGGCGAGAGTGACTGTAACGTTTTGCTATCGGGACTAGTGGTTGGACATGGTTGTACTGTATGATTGGAACCTTCACTTCTTAATATAATAGAGCCAAAAATTTTCATGGATATGTTCTTATTGTATTTTAGATAACTTGTTTACTCTAATGATATATGTATCGATTTCTTACGCATGTGTGTATAGAATATTTTTGTATATGTATGTATGAATATTACTGAAATGTGCTATTAATTTAAACATCACTTTGGATTCTTGGTTGACCTTACTTCCATCTTATGATTCATATTGTCTCATGTGTTCCCTTCCAAGTTGCATGTTTACATAGGTTTCCATGGTGTAAACTCACTAAACCTTTTGTGTGTTAGAACTATTCATACACCTTCGTTGGCTTGCTGCACAAGTCACATCCTTGCTACCAACATGGACATCTTACTTGCCTTTGTGCGCAACCGTAGTCAAGGTGATACTGTACGACCCACTGCTAGGACTTCTACACCAAATAGTCTAAAGTCTTGTTAGGACTTCTTACCGGAGAGATCCCCTGACACGTTGGTGGGTCCAACACCATCAACACAGGGCTTCCGGAGCATTTTTCCAACTAGGGTTTCTAGGAACTGACCAACCAAAAACAAATAGTGAAACTAACCCACAATCACCATGGCTATCCAAGAAATGGCAAGGTTAGGAAATTCACTATCAACCCAGGTAATTCGCCATGCCAATGAAAGATCATGACCAAGAATCCACATGCGTATGCCATGCATGCCAAAACTAGTGAATAAAATTTACATGTAACTCTGTACCTATAAGAAAATATGATGTATCTATAGATCTTGATGCCCTCTTGCACTTTCATCATCTTCTTTTCCCTTATTTCTCCAAGAATTGAAGTATGCCACACCCACCAAGAGTGCTCCAAGAAAACTGTAAGTCTCCAAGAGTATGCGAGAGAGAGAGAGAGAGAGAATAATGAGAGAGCTCCAAAGGTGAACTGAAAAGAGGTTACCAACTGATACTCAGAAGCCTTTTTCTAAATCAGGCCTCTATTTTCTTCATTTTCCATTATTTTCCTTCAATTTCCTCATCACATGCAACGTGTGACCTTTCACCTCCCTTTTCTCGTAATTTCCATTATTTTCATAAATAAATGTGCCAAAAATGCCATTTTTCCTTTCCAAGGACTTAGCCATTGCATTTGCCAATTTCCTTAGCCATAAACAATCACACGTGATCCCCATCCCTAGGCTTTTTCCCAACATTCAGCTTGGAATAAGTGTCCCATAATTTGTGGTTATTATTTTTCCTTTATTTAATTTTATTACATTGAATTTTCACTGGGGATGTTATAGAACCCTCCCCCTTGGGGAACACCATTCTTGGTGTTCGACAACACCTATAACCACAAAATTGTTAAAATCAAAATATACTAATGATCAACCTGTTGAGAGGAAAACCATGATGAAACATAACAACATAACATCATCATGATATGACACCCATACCACTTATTAGAGCTTTATAACATAGCTCATGGAAGTATTTTCATCCATATACACATGCAAATAATCCATCATCATCAAAACATGTAACAAATCATATACCAAGACATATACCAAAACACCATACCAAAACTGCTTTGCCTCAATAGGCAAACAAGGAAGGATACATAGCCCGCATGTGATCTGTCATCTCCCATGTAGCTTCATTGGAACCAAAGTGCTTCCACTACACCTTAACTTGCTTGAATTCTCGGTTCTGGAGCATAAGCACCTTTTTCTGCAATACACTGATGCTCTAGGTGGAATTCTCCATCGGGTTCCATCTGCAATACAGACCAGTCAATCACATGATCAACATCTTGAACATACTTCCTAACCAATGACACATGGAAAACATGATTGACTTTCAATGTCGGAGGCGGTGCAAGTCAATAGGGTAGTGGCCCAATCCTCTCAATGTTACTGAAGGGTCCAAAACATTGTGGTGCCAACTTGGCACATGATCCAATCCGCAAGGATCTCTTCTTCAGTTTGATGTGAAACTACACCTATTCCCCAACCTTAAACTCATTGAACAACCTATTTCGATCTGCGTAGATTTTCTTCCTATCTTGTGTTGCCTTTAGATTTTTCTTTATAACCTACATTTCCTATTCCATGTATGCCAACATATCTGGTACAATTAATACCATATTAATCGGATCACTCCACCTGATGGGTGTGTTACAACTTTGTCCATACAATGCCTCAAAAGGACTAATCCTCAAATATTCCTGATACCCATTGTTGTATGCGAACTCTACCAGTGGAAGGTACTCTCCCTAGTTTTGTTGATAATGAATCACATACATCCTAACCATGTCCTCGAATATCCTGTTGACCGTCTCCTTCTATCCATCTGTATGTGGACGATAAGTAGTACTGAAGGCCAACTCTATGCCCAATCCTGCAAATAACTCCTTCCAAAAGTTGGAAGTGAAAATCACATCCCTGTCTGACACCATCGTCTTTGGCACACCATTCAATCTGACCACATCTCAGATGAATACTTATGCTACATCACTAGCTAAAAATGTGGACTTCACGTGAATGAAATTTGAAACCTTCACCAACCTTTCCATAAAAACCATGATGGAATCATGTTGTATCATTGTCTTCAACAAATCTGTAATGAAGTCCATGGAAATAACTTCCCATTTCCACTCTGGGATCACAATTGGCTCTAGAAGTCCACATGGATGCTTACATTATTCCTTCACACGCTGACAATCAAAACACCTGGCCATGAACTCTGCTACATCCATCTTCAAATTCAGAAAATGGTAAAATATCTTCACTGCTATCAGTGTCGTTTGATAACCTGGGTGTCATGAATAAGGTTTTTCATGAAACTCCCTCAATATCATATTCTTCAGTTCACTATTTTCTGGCACATATATCTTATCCCTGAACCCAACCAATCCATCTATTGTAAGGCAATAAGCCACATCTTGTGCACCTCCACCTGTACCACTACATGTACCCGTACTTGTACATATGCATGTACCACTACCTGTACGTGTACCATCACTTGTTCCTGTACCACTACCTGTACTTGTACCAGTACTCCTTTGTAACTTGTGCACAATATCCATATATCTAATATCCTCTTGACCTGCCCGCAAGATCCTATCCTATAGATCTGTCCCATAGGAGATCATAACTGCTAAGTGATTTACTTATATCCATCTCCTAAGATCATCTACCACTCTATTCTCTTTGCCTTTGATATACTTGATCTCAAAATCAAACTCACTGATCGTACCCAATGAACGAGCCTGCCTACCATTCAAATTTGGTTGGTGAGATAGATATCACAAACCGCTATGATCACTCATCAATGTGAACCTCCTACCCAGAAGATAATGTCTCCGCAGCTTCAATGCATTTATAATCACTTCCAACTCAATATCATGCGTGGGATAGTTCTACTCATGCTCATTCAACTTCCACGACTCATAGCATACCACTTGTCCATCTTACATAAGGACTCAACCAAGTCCTCTCTTTGTAAGGATCTGTGTATACTAGGAACTCTTTGTCTCGATTTGAAACCTTTAACATTGACGCTTGTGTCAACAACTGCTTAAGCTGTTGAAAGATAGCCTCGCACTGCTCCATCCATTTGAAATTCTTACCTTTACTCTGTAATGATGTGATAGGATAAGAAATATGTGAGAAGTTCCTGATGAAACTCCTATAGTAGCCTCCCAAACCCATGAAGGATCTCACCTTATCCACATTCTTAGGAGCTACCCACTCCATGATGGCTCTTATCTTTTTTGGATCTATGGAAATCCTTCCTTGGAGACAACTTGCCCCAAGTATTGTACCTAAATCTGAAAGAAGCTACACTTGTTGATCTTAGCATACAACTGATGCGCTCTCAACAACCTCAAGAATGATGCTAAATTTTTAGAATTATCTTCCTCCTTTTTAGAAGATACTCGTATATCATCAATGAAGACAATAACAAACTTATCCAAATATGGATGCAACATGCTATTCATCAAGAACATAAATGTAGCTCAAGCATTAGTTAAGCCAAATGGAACAACAACAAACTCATAATGCCCATACCTGGTCCTAAATGTGGTTGTGTAAATGTCCCTCACTTTGATGCTTACTTGATGATATACAGATCTCAAGTCGATCTTAGAGAACGCTGCTTCTCCCTTCAACTGATCGAACAAGTTTTCAATCCTTGGAAATGGATACCTGTTCTTCATGGTCACTTTGTTCAACTTCCTATAGTCAATGAATAATCTAAGAGTACCATGTTTCTTCCTCACAAACAATACCGGTGCACCCCAAGGTGATACACTTGGCCTAATGTATGCCTTGTCTAACATTTCCTTCATCTCAAACTTTAACTCAACCAACTCAGGTGTGCTCATTTTGTAAGGTGATTTTGATGTTGGAGATGCCCTTGGAACTAACTCAATAGAAGATTCTACCTCCCTGTGAGGTGGAAACTCTTTAATGTCCTTTAGAAATAGATCCTTGAACTTTTGTAAAACTAGGTACCTTCTCAAAACATCTGCATCTTCAAATTCCTTACCCTTATCACTAGAAATGTGCAATACAAATAGCTTACACCCTTTCATGTGACTACGCTTTGCTTGCATAGTTGTCACCATCCTAACTGATGTAGTTTTCTTCTTATCCTATAATAATATTGGTTCTCCTTTGTCATCAACACACTCAATGTCTTTTCCATAACACTTTACCTTGGTTCTATGAATATACAACCAATCCATGCCCAACAACATATTGTATGATCCCAATAGTAATACATTCAATTGTGCTACTCTAGGCATACCATTCAAATCAAATGCACAAGATCTTACCCAATGATGAACTCACTTCTTCGTACATGTAGCCAACTTCACTAACCAAGAGTTTGCATGTAATTCCTTACTCATACCTTATCGACCAAGTCAATACTAACATAGGTATAATTAGATCTAGGGTCAATCAAAATGGAAATAACTTGATAAAAAGGCTTACCATCCATCTCAATGATATATGCCTAATGATATACATGTTTCTTATCCAATGCTGCAAAAATATGTGGAATACTTTGACCAACATCCCCAATAGTTTGTGCCTCTTATGGATTGTATATCTGAGGTCTACCACACCGATTCTATGGAAAATCTCTCTTGTGATGATCCTTCCCACAAATCCAACACTCTATAGAATCCCAACATGTCTCCTTGTTCTATTCTCTTGATCAGAATCCCTATCATCTATCTCATGCATTGAACTTCTTAAGTGGTGCAAAATTCTCCTTGTTACCTGTATCCTGAAGCCTTGCTAAATTTCTATCCCATTTTTCTTTGTTCTTTGCATTACCTCTCCATTTTGGCCTAGTCTCAGTCATGTGCTTCAATTTTTCATAGCAATTCCTTAGATTTCAATTGGCCTCCTCCAATGATGTAGGTTCATCAAACTCAATCCTGTCTTTAAGTGCAACTACCAACCCATTAATGAACCTCTAAATCTTGATTTTTTCCTTTTTGAGATCATGCACATACCTCAACAACTCCAAGAATCTTCTAGTGTACTCATCAACTGCCATGGAACCCATCTTGAGCTCATAAAATTATTTTTCCTTTTCATCAAAGTATATCTCTGACAAAGACTTCTTCTTGAATAACTACTCAAACTCACTCCATGTGAAATCCTCCTCATGAATAAATCCGACATTATTCACATATTCCCACCAAATGTTTGCTTTACCTTTGAGACTGAATGTAGCCACTCTAGCTTTCATGTTATCTAAATAGTCATGCAACTTGAAGAATTTCCTCATGCCAAGCAACCATTCCTCTGCATCTTACAGTTTCTTCATCTCTCCATCAAATGTTGGTGGGTTTTATTCCTTAAACTCATCAAGAAAATATCCCCCATCACTCCTCTTGTAAGGATGATAACAATGAAGATCATGATGCCTATTTAAATAAGAACTAGAATAATACCTATGTTTATCCCCTCTCCTATGTATAGTTTCCAAAAATCTGTCATCTTTAATTGTTTCATCTCTATATTCCATGTGACCACCATGCAACTGAATACCATATGCCCCATTAGTTCTATCTTCTTGCTAATAGCTGATTCGACGTGGTCCCTATCGTTGTAAATCTCACAAACTATCAAGTATCACTACATTTACCTTTCCTTGTTTATCCTATGCCTCCATGATTTTTTCATTATCATCCTTAAAACTCCTTATTTCTTCCTTTAATATTTTGAGTGTAATTTCCAAATCGGAAGAGTTCCCAACACCATATTTCTCTTCGGATTCATAGGGAGAGTCTTTGTAGTCAACCATCTTGCTAGACATTTGATATTTCTTCTTGTAAGGTATATCATGTCAGCTAAACCAAATCAAAATAAACCAATATAACTTAGCATAGCTCGGGGAGGATACCTTTTTTGCAAGATCAAAAAATTAGTGTGGTACATGCATAACATAATTATGATAGTACATAGAAACTTAATACATAATCATATGACCATGCAACCATCATTCTAGATAGGGTCTCGTCATTAATGCATGACAACAACCACTACATCATTATACTCTTGACCACATGCAAACATGAACATGCATAAGAAATACGTAGTGAACTACACATATCCATAAGCACATATGGTCAAGCATGAGTGAACTATAATTTAAATGAAACTTGCAAGAATGACACATGCAACCAAGCATACAAGAATGTAACCAAACATACTTCAATGATACTGTTATCACTCCAGGAAGCTCTCCTAGATTGTAGCTTGGATATGCATGGTAACATATAAATCTTCAATATTGTTCTCTGAACTATATGAATGGATGATGGTTTGGATCAAGTCAGATGATTGTTTCAACTCTGTTTTCACTCAAGACATGCATCAACACCCTTGATTTACAAGGCTTTAGACCACTAATGCTCAATAGTTTATAGATTCAATGGATAGATGGAGAATACTGGCTATACTAGCAGATGCATACATAAACACATATGAATGGCTAGCTACAGGAAGTAAATAAAGCTTGCAAATCTAATTTATCAACGCTGAGATAAGATGACAGTTATCTGGCATTAGACATAGAAGAAAACATGAATAACCTATTTAGGTGCAAGCTTAGAACAAAAGAGAAAATGGGAATTGAACATTAACAGCAAAATAAGTTTATATTGCTAGAATGAAGATGAGAAGCTTAGAGGAGCAGAGTCTCCACATTTTCCAAAAGTTGAACCATACTTCTAACTTTCAACCATTTATAGGCTTTTTTACAATGCTCCTAAGCTCTCAAAGGCTAGAAGTGTCTTAATATATCCTCTCTGTCTTTTCAATGACTTGATGCCATGACTAGACATGCATGAGCTCGGAGGTTTCTTTTCTAATTGCAGAGTAAGCACATTCTGGTAATTTTCTACACTGTCAGGGAGCTCGCTCGTGCCAGCGATGCTCCATGATCACTTCTGTTGGTTGTGGTTGCATTGTATTGTGGATGCATCGTGTTGTGGCTTTTTATCCCTCCGGCCTCTGCCTCCTGGACTCTGTCTGGATGAGTTCATCAGACCTTTGAAATCTTTTAAATGGATGCTTTCTATTAACATGGAGAAATGCTATAACACTATGAAACTCTGCCAAAATGAAATTCATTTCGGATTTCAAAAGCCCTCAAATATGGTCTATTCCTCTATCTCGTCCACTAAGAATCATTGTCGCCTGTCGCAAATGGCCTGTCCCTTGGTTTTTTTAGAAATACATAAAAAAATTGGAAATACATTAAAAACGACTCATGGTAGACTTCAAATTTTATATATTTCCCTTCATGAACCCTTTTGGGTCCGGGCCTTATCGCATATCGCAAGTCGCTTTGGTCATACTTTTGGGTCCCTATAATACTAGTGATTACCCCATTACTATTGTAGTTGTACCCCTTATTAATATTGTTGTGCCCCTATTGTCCCCATATTGTTATTACTGTGCCCCATAGAATCCCTCTATTGTTATTTTTGTGGCTTTATATTATTATTGTTAGGTTGGCTGGGTTATCTTGTGACTCCTTAGACTCCTATATATAGAAAGGAGGTTTTTTCATTTGTATCAACCTAGAATTGTTCATTTATGTAATGTAAAGGAGGTTGCCCCCTCGAAGAGGCTGAATTCTAAGGCGTTGATCTATCTTTTCTATCTTTTCTTGAGATGGTTTCGTAACATTTGGTATCAGAGCTTTGGATTCTAGGGTTTCGCTGCTCCAAACAGGTCATCATGGAATTTTCACTATAACTTTGTATCTACGACGTTTCAGAAGCTAAAAAAAAACCGATTTGAGAAGACATCACGATGAATCTCAGGTCTAAATTTCAGAGCTTTTTGCACTACAGTTGTTGATATATGATCTGAGGAAGTTGGTCCTTTTGCAGAATCATGAATTACATTCAAAACGGGTGACCTGGGGAAAATCGTCATAACTTTCGTTCTGGGCATCAGATTGAAATTTCGTAAGAAGGTATAGAATGAGGACAGACTCTAGTTTCTTGTATATATTTTTCAAAGCGAAAGGTCAAAACAGGGACACGTGGCACATCGTACAAGTTCGCTCTACTGAATTGTCTATAATCAAGTCACTGTGGGAGATTTGGCATAACTCTTCATTGGAGACTCCAATTGGGGTTAGACTGGTGGCATTGGAAAGAGGACACAGAGGGATACCACAGGTCACAATTTTAGAACTGGATGATTCGAAATTACAGAGATACATCAGAGGAAATATTGAGCTCCTATAAAGTGAAATAAGGTGTGGATATTTTTTTAAATGTTTGCTTAAGCTTGGTTTGAAAAATTATTTTGAAGTAATTCAAATGGCATTGTAAAGCATTATTATCAGTAATTGATGCCCCGAGGAAAGGAAATGGAAACACCTAGTAGGCGACCTGAAAGCTCTAGCATGACTCATGAAGAAGAGGAAGAAAGGCAACATGATATATCAAAATTACGAGACCAAGTGCAAGAAGTGTCACTTGCACAAAAAGGAACAAAATCTAAGATGGATGGTTTAAAGAAAGGCATAGAAGCTAAGATGGATTATTTAAAGAAAGGTGTAGAAGCTAAGATGAATGATGTGGAAGCTATGATGGATGATTTGAAGATAGATTTGGAGACAGACATGGAAGAATTGAAGATAAATATGAATAAGTTGCTACAAGAAAGGGTCACTAATGGTGAAAGTGTAGTAAAGGAAACTCATGATGAAAACAAAAGAAATGTTAATCATGATTCCATAGACTCTAATGTTGGATCGAAGACCCACCATATTCCAAAAATCGATATGAGGAAGTTTGATGGCGAGGATCCCGCAACATGGATATTACATATGGAGCAATTTTTCAATCTCAATAATGTGCAAAACACACAAAAGGTACGTATTGCAAATTTATATTTGGAACCAAATCAGTTTGTATGGTATCAATGGCTTTTCTCTCGTAAACAAATTATCATTTGGGCAATTTTTACGGAAGAATTGACAACACATTATGAGGATACAAAAAGAAACACTTTTTTTAGCCAACTGATAAGTCTCAAACAAAAGGGTTCAATAATGGAGCAGATTGAGGAGTTCCAAAAATTGAACATAAGGGTAAAAGATATTCTAGAGGAGCATAGGATTGATGTGTTCAAAGGGTCTTTAAAGGATAATATCCAACATGATGTTCGCCTTTGGGAATCTGATTCATTAGAGAAGGGATTCAGGTTAGCAAGAAAAATGGAAAGAAAAATTATGGCAACCAGGAAGCATACCACTCACAGCTATAAAGACGAAAGTGTTGTTGCCGCTAGTCTTCCACAACCTATAAGGTTGAAACCACAAAAATTTGAAGAAAAAAGAGAAAAAGGGCTTTGTTACAGTTGTGATAACAAATACACTAAAGGTCATAAGTGTGCTGCGAAGAAATTATTCTACATAGATTGTGAAGAGGAAGAAGAAAAGGAGCCAGAAAGGTCAAAGGAAGAGGATATACTCCGGGAACAAAACCTAGATGAAGAGCAAATGAATCCGACCATATCTTGTAATGCATTGGCGGGAATTACCACTCCTCAAACCATCATGATAGAAGGACAAATCAAGAAGAAAAAGGTAATAGTGTTGATTGATTCAGGAAGTACCCACAATTTTATTCATTGTAAGGTAGCAAAAGAATTGAATTGCTTCCTATATCTAGCACCAGAGTGTCAAGTGATGATTGCAGAGGAACAATAAATTGCTCTGGAAAATGCCATAATATCAAGCTATCCATGGGAGAATATGTATTGACTAGCCCAATGCTTTCCATTCCAATGGAGGTGCTGATGTTGTACTAGGAGTCCAATGGCTACAATCCTTGGGTACAATAGCTTTTAATTTTCAAGAACTTTTCATCAAATTTTCTACGAAGGAAAGGAAGTTGAATTAAGGGGTATTGCAGGGAAACCAGGAAAGATAATCAGCTCTAATGGTATGACAAAGCTTCTAAAAAAGGAGCAAAGAGGTGTAATTGCAAAACTATGTTCGCTAGATGTTTCCACATTGGAATCATCTATTTCTCCAGATCCCCAAATAGTCTTGGACAATCATTCCAAGGTATTTGAGACTCTAAAAGGTCCCTATTCGTGATCATGACCATGCTATTAATCTGATTCCAGGAAGTGTTCCTCCAAACATTAGGCTGTACAGATATCCCTATGCCCAAAAGAGTGAAATTGAATGTATGGTTGCAGAAATGCTAGAGGCTGGTATAATTCAACCGAGTCAAAGTTCTTTCTATGTTCTAGTAGTATTGGTGCACAAGAAGGATGGATCATGGCACATGTGTCTGGACTATAGGGAGCTCAACAAGCTCACTATTAAAGATAATTTTCCCATTCCTGTCTTTGATGAATTACTAGATGAATTGCATGGATCAATTTACTTCACCAAGTTGGATCTTCGTTCAGGATATCATCAAATCAGAATGAAGACTGAAGACATTCCGAAAACATCATTTAGAACTCATGAGGGTCATTATGAATTTTTGGTCATGCCTTTTGGCCTTACCAATCCACCCTCAACATTTCAAGGGGTTGATGAATTCAATTTTCAAACCATTCGTTAGAAAATTTGTGTTAGTATTTTTTGATGATATACTAATCTACAACAAGTCTTGGAAGGATCATGTTGAACATGTTGACAGGTGCTACAACTATTGGAGGAGAAACAATTATATGCAAAAAGATCCAAATCTTTCTTTGGAGTCCAGGAGGTGGAATATTTGGGTCATATTGTATCTCATGAAGGAGTTAAGGTAGACCCTAGCAAAATTAAAGCCATTAAGGAATGGAAAATCCCCACATCCAAAAAGCATCTGCGAGGATTTCTCGGGTTGACATGGTATTATTGCAAGTTTGTTAATAATTATGGGAGAATAGCAGCACCTCTAACAACACTATTGAAGAAATATGCATTTTCATGGCCTCTAGAAGCAACAAAGCCCTTCGAACATCTTAAAGAGGAAATGTGCCAAGCACTTGTCTTAGCTACACTGGACTTCACAAAAACCTTTATTGAGGAATGTGATGCTTCAGGAAATGGAATTGGTGCTATTTTAATGCAAGATGAAAGACCCATTCCTTTTGAAAGTCGTCCAATCAAGGGAAAGTTTTTACACAAAGCTATTTATGAGAAGGAAATGTTGGCAATACTCCATGCACTTAAGAAATGGTGACCCTACCTAATGGGAAGACACTTCAAGGTAAAAACGGATCATGATAGCCT
>APFE030650629.1:10089-89133 GCA_000404065.3 Pinus taeda | reverse complement strand
GGCATGTTGGGTCCCTATAATACTAGTGATTACCCCATTACTATTGTATTTGTACCCCTTATTAATATTGTTTTGCCCCTATTGTCCCCATATTGTTATTACTGTGCCCCATAGAATCCCTCTATTGTTATTTTTGTGGCTTTATATTATTGTTAGGTCTGCTGGGTTATATTGTGACTCCTTGGACTCCTATATATAGAAAGGAGGTTTTGTCATTTGTATCATCCAAGAATTGTTCATTTGTGTAATGTAAAGGATGTTTCCCCCTTGAAGAGGCTGAATTCTAAGGTGTTGATCTATCTTTTCTATCTTTTCTTGAGCTGGTTTTATAACACCTACTCTAAGGTTCCCCTTTTTATTTTGCAAATGCGTAAAAACTGTGAAAATGCATTAAAGATGACTTTTCTGTGGATCTCAAATTCTATGCAATAGCTTTAAGGAACCCTTTTGTCTCTAGTTTATCGCAACGGACATACATGTATGAAGGCCTAGTTGGATTCCCCAATTGCGATCCACCGATATGATTGATCGCAATTGCATATTGCTCATGCCCCAGACCAATGGTGAGTGCTCTGTTATGTTCTCCTATAGTGATATTGCAATGCAACGTGGGCCGTCAATTTGCGTGCTTGATCGATGGTCCTAGTTGACTCTGCTAATCACCATCGCAAGTCCCACACAGTCTGCGCTGATATTCGTTGGTTGCCACTGCTGATTGCGATCCACTGATTCGATCTGGACTATTGATCGGCCAAATCTGACAGCTGCTGTGCATTCATTTCTCAAGCCTCCGCTGCTCTATTTTTTACTGCTTTCTTTGGTTTTTTCCTCCCGATAGTGTTTTTCCACCTGTCTCAAGGTTTTTCTCTTGTGATTATTTCGATCTTTTAAATGATTTTCAAAGACATGGAGAGTTTTTTGGATCTGTTTGGCACTGTACCTCGGGGGCTAACACTGGATCCTTCTGGGGATGAAAGCCTCCCTGTGAGGTTTCAAGAATCACAGACTGATGCCTTTCCTATAAAACCAAAATCAATTCTATCTTCTAGTGTTCCATTGGGCATGGAGTTTATTTTGCATAAAAAATAAAAACTGAAAAACGTATTTACAATATCAAGGCTCTAAAGCCTTAAATGAAATAAATTTTCAAGAAACGCCCATTGACCGAGCCACCGAAAACATCTTCTCCTTCTAGACTCTAAAGAATAAAGGTATCGTTCTACGAAATTTGAGTGACGACAAATAGACCTGTGCATAAGGAGTCAAACTTACCATGATTACCTTTGTTTTCCTTCAATGCATCCCAGTTGAGAACATAGCCACCAACTTGGAAATTTCCCACTTTTTCCTTCCTGTCAAAGGTTTCTTTGATTTTCTTCTGATGAACTTTTGACTTCTCAACCAGTTGCTCTCTAATCTACTATAATTCAACCAGGTTATTCATTCTTCTTACCATGTCATTCGTTTCATCTTGTTCTTCTTAAAATAATTTGGCCACAGGGAGAATCCGTTGGATAATAAAAACAACATTAGTGCCAGAAACCAGCTTAAATGGAGAATTTACTATGGACTTCTTGTTGGTAGCTATTTCAGCCCACAGTGCAAACTTCAACTTGGAATCCTAGCTCTTTTTGTTGTCCTCCAACAGTTTTTTGATTATCATTACAAGACTCTTGTTAGACGATTCTGCCACACCATTACCTCAAGGATAAGATGAGGTAGAATGCACCAATTTAATGCCCACGGATTCACACATATCCACTAATTCTTTTTCCTTGAAAGCTATTACATTATCAATGACTAGTTTGGTTGGGCAACCAAATCTAGTGAAAATATTCTCATTCAAGAACTTTATGTTAACCTGATGATTAGGATTTTTAGTGGGTACCACCTCAATATATTTGGTGAAATAATCAGTGGCTACCAAGATCCATTTGTGCTGACCACTGCAATGTGGATTAATCTCACTTATGAAGTCCAAGCCCTACTACTGGAAGCGACCATTGACATGTACTGGCCTCAAGGGCAGAGATTTTAACTACTGTTTTCCTGCAAATCTCTGACATTTGTCACAAGATTTTACAAAAGAAAACACATCAGATAACATAGTAGGCCAATAATATCCATCTCTCAGGATTTTGTGGGTTGTGGTTTTCCAATAATGATGCCCTCCATAGATGCTAAAATGGAACTTGTGCATGACTTCCTCAGATTGTCCTTTATCTAGACATCTTAAGAGGATTCTGAATGGGTCTTTCGAATAAAGCAGGTTTGTATTAATGCAGAATTTGGCTGATCTAAGCTTAATGGCATGGGATTGACTCGAGCTAAGCCATGGAGGGACTTCCAACTTTTGCAAAAAATGAACTATGTTGTAATACCATTCACAGGTGGCTAGATTTTCAGCCAAAGACTGATTCTACTCTTTCTCTTCTGCTGCTTCCTCTGTCTTCTCATCACCTGGATTTGAACCCATGAAATTGATGTCTAACAAACTGCAATTTTCCTCAACCATAAGTTTAGCCAATCCCTAGCCTTTAACAAGCTTAGTGGGCTTCACCTCTATGTTAAACTCTATGATTTTGCAATCCATTTAGCTCTCTTTCCATCAGTATCTGAATGAGTAAAAACATCTTTTACTAAGGCTGAAGGTACATATGCAACCACTTTGGAATGCAGAATATAAATTCTGAATTCCTTTAAATATTTTATGAGAGAAAAAATCTTGTTTTTCAATAAGGTCATAACTTAGTTCAACATCCCTCTGAGTTTTGCTGAAGAACTCCACGGGATGCTCTATGCCTTCATCATTTTTCTGCAATAGAACTGTTGCAAGTGTATCATAAGAGGCAAAAGAGAAGATGTAAAACTCCTTGGTGTAATCTGGGCTGATTAGAGTGGGAGATTCCATGATATCTTGTTTGATGGATTCAAAAGAGCTTCTTGAAGCATTTGTCCATTTTATTTCTGATCCTTTCTTCAGCATGGAAGTGATGTTCTTCACTAGCTCTGTAAAGTTTGGAATGAACCTCCTTAAAAAGTTAATCTTACCCAGAAAGGATTGAATGTGCCTTTTTGACCTTGGGATGGACAATGTCAGAATTTCTTGAACTCTTGTTGGATCAATCTTCACACCTTCAATAGAAACAATATGTCCCATAAGTTTTCCTTCTTCTAGAGCGAACTGTGACTTCTTTGGGTTTATAGAAATTCCAAACTGTCTACAATTTAGAAACACCTTCTTGAAATGATACAAATGGTCCTTGTGAGTGTTAGAAAAGACTGTTATGTCATCAAGGTAAATAAGGACAAACTTGTCTTTCTCTCCCACAAAGGCTATGTCCATGGCCCTCTAAAAAGTAGCCCCAATGTTCATCAGTTCAAAAGGCATTTTGGAATACATGAAAGTGCCCCAAGGAGTAGTGAAGGAAGCCTTTTCCTGGTCTTCTGGATGCACAGCAATCTAATTTTATCCTGAAAATCCATCCAAGAAAGACATGACTTTAGCCCCTGAAACTTTTTGCAGCAAGTGTTCCATCTTAGGCAAGCGGTAGTTGTGTTTCTTAGAGGATTTATTCAGATTCCTGAAGTCAACACAAAGCCTAATTTCTCCATTCTTCATTATTATTATCACAAGGTTAGCTATCCACTTTGAATACCTTAGGGGAACTATGATGTTGGCATCCAACAACTTCTTGATTTCTTTCTCAATCAAAGGCAATAAGAGAGGGTTGATACGTCTTACTTTCTACTTAAAAGGGATGGTGTTCTTTTCTAGTGGAATCTTATGATAAATGATGTTTATGTCATACATCTTGAGATCACTGTATTCCGAAGCAAAAATATCAGTGAATTGTTTCATCAGGATGCAATACTCGGAACTCTAGGCAGAAGACAAGTGAGTGGACAGATTTATGTACTTCGGATGGGTTGGACTCCCTATATTATATTTATGAACAACATACTCATTTTCTTTTTGGGAAGGCTTATAAGGTACATCGTTATGATCAAACAGCTTCTCTAGAGGCACCAATCCTTTGGGTATATGGTTACTAGGCAACTGGACAATGCTTTCCCGGTCAATCTCATCCTTTAGCTTGGACTGGTTGCATTCTTCCATGGTTTCATTTTCTTGGTCGATGTGCATTTCAAAAAATTCATCAATGACTTGTAAAAACCTATTAATTTCATCATCCTCTTCAAAAACCTTCTAGTATTTGACATTGTCAGGCAGAGATGGTCTATATTTAACTTGAACTTGATAACTCAATTTAGGAGGCAAAGGAGGAATAAACGTGCTAGCAGACATATAAAGGGAATTGACAAGCTAGTTCTTCATTCTCGAGATGTAAGAAATAATAAAAATATTAAAAGAGTCCTTGAGCTTCCATACCTCATCTCTGTATGCTTTCATCCTTGGATGTTTCTCTTGGAAAGTTATGTTGACCTGTTGAATGATAAGGTCTACGTCTCCAAACACCTTCAAACCTTTGATGCCCATTGTTTTAGTAGCATTTAAGCCCAACATCAACGCTTCATACTCTACAATGTTATTTTTGACTTAAAAACTTAATTTGAAAGATAATGAATGCATTCTTGTGAGGGGGACACAAGGACTACACCTGCCCCTGTAGCTTCCGTAGAGCAAGCTCCATCAAAGAACATTTCCCAAATTTGCGGGCCTTCTTCCCTTGTGATCTGGAAAACTAGTCTATTAAGCTGCGTCGAAGCCAACTCAGATTCTTTAATCGAAATAATACAAGCTACAAAATCAATGTCGATAGCATAGATGGGATGATTAGTGGGATTCCTTTCATCACTAATGATATAAGCCAACTGCGCTTTTCTGTATAATTTCCTGCTCTCACTTCCAAAAACTAGGATAGTAGCGTAAGACAAATCATTTTGTAATGTTCCACCTAATATCTTGATCGGACCTCTGGAAAACAAAATTCCAAACTTGGCGGGTACATCTGCTACCATAATATCCATCATCATGCTCTTCATAGGTAGCTGAGAGAAGGTGATGGCTAAGTCTTTGATTAATCCCAAACATTTCACTTTTATAGAGTCAAAAGAACATAGGTCATGATAAGGCTTGGTAACGTCAAGACCCAACTCATCCATGACAGCCCTGGGCATTAGATTATGGCTAGCTCCTATGTCTAGAAGGAAGTTGTGAAGGATTTTGTCATGAATAATTAAAGATACATAGAGTGATGGCAAGCTATGATCATAGTTTTTAATCATCAAGCTGATAATAAGAGCTAATAATAAGGGCCTCAAGGATGGATCTTTTGAAGAACTCATTCTTCACTAGTTCAATCAGAGGTATAGGTATTGTTAGCTTCTGAACTTTTCATTGAAAACTGAAAGGAGAAGAAAACTTGTCAAGGCCTCTTACCTCATGAGTTGGAGCTTTGAGGATGATGGGATAAACTTTCGGTCGCTTCTCCTTACTAGCTAGTTGTACTGTAGGGACAACAACTCTTTGAACATGAGTTTCCTTGGAATTATTCATCTTTGACCTTAGATAATTTCTGTGTTGATCTTCAATTTTCTGAACAGCATCACCATCCCATTCTTGGTTGATCTAGTCATTGAATAATGACTTTTCATAGGCAGCCGAGGTCAGAAAGGTGACACTACCTTTTTCTTCCAAACAATGGGTCTCATCATCTTCTTTAAACTGCTCTTCTTCCGTGACTACATTCTAGAAAGGGGTCTTCACCCTTTGGCCTTCATTGGCATCTTTGCTTCTTTGCAAAATCTGTAACTGCTGATTAGCTCTTCTATATGGATTTGGATTTGGATTTCTAAGATCAAAGGTATTAGGAACTCTTCCTTTCCCAGGGTGCTACTCAACCTTTAACTTGGAGATTTCAAAGGCTAATGACTCTATCATCTTGGTCATTTTTTCTATCTTGGGATCTGAAGATGATGAAGGCTCACCCCTCTTTCTCCTTCTATCAACATTTCCCTTGAGCTTCTTCGCAGCCATGATGTTTGATCATACTTACAAGGTTGCATTCTACATATAAAAAAAAGTAGCACATCGCCTCTCTCTCAACAGTAGATAGAAGTCAAAATCAAAAGCACTGACATAGGTGACCTTAGCAGAGGTAGTGGTGGGTTTTACTTCAGCTGGTATCTTGTTGTACATGCGGTTAAGCCTCTTATTAAAATCAGACAACAACTCACCATTTTCCCTCTTATCCCCCCAATGCTTTAAGAATGCATCATCTAAAGCCTTAATATTTGTTATAGATCTTGGGGTCAGTTCTCTGAACCATTTTCTAGCCTCTTCATCTAGGCTTGGGACAAAGATTCTCATCCACACATCATCTTCACTAATGTCCAGGTTATCAGGATAGCTATAGAATGATTCAAGATGTTCTTCAACTGTAACACCTTCAGTCCCAGTGAACTTAGGCCTATACTTCTAATATTCTCTAGTAGGCATGGCATTCAGAGGAGTGGGTAGTACTAGAGGTCCATACC
This sequence comes from Pinus taeda, assembly GCA_000404065.3. Classification (NCBI taxonomy): domain Eukaryota; kingdom Viridiplantae; phylum Streptophyta; class Pinopsida; order Pinales; family Pinaceae; genus Pinus; species Pinus taeda. The sequence continues at coordinate 82,632 of APFE030650629.1, read as the reverse complement.
TAGCAGCGATGATTCTTTCCATTTTGGTCGGTTGTTGACCTGCCATAACTATGGTGGCTATAAGGGTACTGGAAGTCTGAATGACAAAGGGTTGAGGAGTGACTGATATGACTAAAGGAGTATGATGGATAGGAGGAAAGGTTTCCTTTAGGCTTGCAGCTTGCAGCAAAAGGAGAACCTAAAGAATAAGGAGCTCTATGAATCTCTAAGGTTTTTTCTTACTGCCAGTATTAGATGCTATACTCTCAACATGTATTTGTTCTATTACAGGATTTTCTTGAAGAGATATAGAATATTGTTGAGATTTACTTGAACCTGATGCTCTTTTTTGCAATACCTTTCCTTCTTTGATGATCTTTTTTCAGGGTCAGATACTGGGTTAGCTTGTAGCTTCTGAGGATTTGTCAAAGTATGCCTCACAAACTAAGCCAGAACTATGAGGTGGAGTCGCCAAGAGGTTCGTCCATCAATAGAGTCACCAAATAGATGATTACAACTAAAAAAGTGCCCAGACTTTGTCTATCATCAAAGCTGGATCTGTGTCATCTCCCAGGGAAGCTAAGCTTCAATCTCCTCTCCCCAGCAACAATGCCAACTATGTTATCGCTCCAGGAAGCTCTCCTAGGTTGTAGCTCGGAGATGCCTGGTAACATATAAATCTTCAATATTGTTCTCTGAACTATTGGAATGGATGATGGTTTGGATCAAATCAGATGACTGTTTCAACTCCGTTTTCACTAAAGACATGCATGAACACCCTCAGATTTACAAGGCTTTAGACCACTAATCCTCAATAGTTTATAGATTCAATGGATAGAGGGAGAATACTAACTATACCAACAGATGCATACATAAACACATGTGAATGGATAGCTACAGGAAGTAATAAATCTTGCAAATCTAATTTATCAACGCAGAGATAAGATGACAGTTATCTAGCATTAGACACAGAAGAAAACATGAATAACCTATCCAAGTGCAAGCTTAGAACAAAAGAGAAAATGGTAATTGAATATGTAACAAGAAAAGAAGCTTATATTGCTGGAATGAAGATGAGAAGCTTAGAGGAGCATACTCTCCATAGTCTCCAAAAGTTGAACCCTTCATACTTCTAACTTTTAGCCATTTATAGGCTATTTTACAATGCTCCTGAGCTCTCAAAGGCTAGAAGTGTCTTAATATATCCCCTTTTTCCTTTCAATGACTTAATGACATGACTAGACACACATGAGCTCAGAGGTTTCTTTTCTAACTGTGGAGTAACCACATTTTGGTAATTTGTTGTGCTGTTAGGGAGCTCGCTTGTGCCAACAAGGCTCCATGATCACTTCTGTTGGTTTTGGCTGCATCGTGCTATGGCTTTTTATCCCTTTGGCCTTTGTCTAGATGAGTGCACCGGGCCTTTGAAATATTTTAAATGGCCACTTTCTGTTAACATGGAGAAATGCTGCAACACTTTGAAATTCCACCAAAATGAAATTCATTTCAGACTTCAAAAGCCCTCAAATATGGTCTTTTCGTCTATCGGGTCTGCCCTCAATCACTACCGCCTGTCGCGAATGGCTTGTCCCTTTGTTTTTTTTAGAAATACATCAAAACATTGGAAATACGTTAAAAATGGCACATGACAAACTTCAAATTTTATATATTTCCCTTCACGAACCCTTTCAGGTCTGGGTCTTATCGCATATCACAAGTCGCTTCGGTCCTAATCCAAGGTTCCCCTTTGTATTTTAGAAATGTGTAAAAACTGTGAAAATTCATTAAAGATGACTTTTTTGCGGATCTAAAAATCTATGCAATAGCTTTTCGGGTTCGGTTTATTGCATCGGACATACATCTATGAAGGCCCCGCTCCATATTGTTTCCCCAATTGTGATTCTCTAATGCGATTGATCGCAATCACATATCGCTCATGCCCCAGGCCAATGGTGAGTGGTCTGTTGTGTTCTCTGGTAGAAATCCTGCGATGCAACATGGGCCGTCGATTTGCGCAGTTGATTGATGGTCCTAGTTGACTCCACCAATCACCATCATAAGTCCCACATAGTCTGCGCCGATATCCACTGATTGTCACTGTCGATTACAATCCACCGACTGGATCTGGACCGTTGATCGGCCAGATCTGACAGTTGTTGTGCATTCATTTCTCAAGCCTTCGCTGCTCTATTTTTTACTGCTTCCTTGGGTTTTTTCCTCCCGATAGTGTTTTTCCGCCTGTCTAAATGTTTTTCTCTTATGATTATTTCAATCTTTTAAACAATTTTCAAAGACTCGAAGAGTGTTTTGGATCTGTTTGGCACTACATCTCAGTTGCTAACAGATACATGTAATCAACATAAATCGACATGTAACAAGTCATACACTCACAATGATGCATTCCACAATAACAACCTGAAATTTCAAATGATGACATCACTACAATCATGAAAAACATCACGAAAATGCAAGAAGCACATGCAATGCAAGGGTGTGAGAGACACATGAAACTGAAATGCATGCATGATCAACACATAGCCCATCTAGTCTGAGGGGTGAATCATGCTCTAATACCACTCTGTAACACCATCCTTTCCCATCTACCCAAGAAATGAGTCATCTGGGCTAAACATGCAACAATAGGCAACTATGATATGATTCAACCTCCTAAGTCATGTGAAGAAAGTGGAACTGACGGAAATGCACCATACATACATTCAACATCAGCTACAAGACCCTGAGGAACCAGTCTAATACTGTAAACAACTTACCCTTGGGTCCCACTAGACATTTGGACAACTTAAGCCTCAATCACTCTCATGCTATAGGCATGACAATATCCAAAAATCCAAAGTCGCTCTCAAAGGCATATCTATCAGTGACCAGAGACTAAATTTTTCAGTGCTATTCCAGCGACCCCTAACTTTGAGCCACTTTCTCATGCCCAAAGCTTGTGTCACTACCCACAATTGAAACATCTCTTGACAACAATAAAATAACATGGAAATGACATTATTAAAGAAAATACTTGTTTAAGACAGTATGGAAAAGTGTTGGCTTTGTTATATTAAAATTGAAAGTTCCAATCATATAGTACAACCATGACCAACCACTAGTCCCAATAATGAAATGTTACAATTACTTCTTCGTGCTCTTCCAAAGAGATGTGCTATCTCTACACTGTGGAGAAGTCAAGGCTTGTTACAATACAGTGCAAGATTTCTACAAGATACTCCTATAGGAATACTGGCTCCCCAAAAGATTATACAAAGAGTTATGAGGTTGTTACAGCACCATTTACCACTCTTCGTAAAGCTAATGCATTAATTATGTCCTAGGTCAACCCTTCCTTCAAGACTTGGTCCAAAATATAAAAAACAACATTTTATTCCCTATACGCTACTTTTCCTTGTGATAAAAGCGTGTACACACAAGTCAGCATATACCTAACCTGCGTACATGTGTTTTATTCACTCATTAATGGTTTTTATAGCTTACAATATTTAAAGACTCCTTGTGCTTATATCTTGATCTTTCAAATTTAGTAGTTCCTTTTGTGACCTCAAAAGTTGCTTTCGTTTCCTTAAAAGAAAAAGAAAAAGCCATAGTCTCTCCTTTCTTTTTATTTCCAAACTTTTGGGTTTTTGGTTTCTTTTGGTTTTTGAGCAATTGTGATCTTTTTCAATTTGTTTTGCTTGGTTTTGACGGAAATTTGTTATTAAATTTTTGCCCTCTTTATTTTCAAGTTGGCTTATTGATCTTATAAGGCAACATATTTTTCTTCTTGTATGAGCGTCCATGCACTGTCATTATAGTTTGCATTAGGATAGTTTGCATAGCAGACATTTTAGTCCTTTTGTTAGCTTGTGTGCGTGTGGAGTGTGTTTTCTGGAAAAAGAAAAATTTTCTTGTACAAGTTTATTCGTAGAACTCTATATAAATCCCTTTTCATTGAAGAAAATAACTACATTTTCATGTAGCTAAGTTTCTATTGGTTTTTGTTGCGTCAAAACATCATTAGTTTCACTCTCATTTTTACCCATGACTTAAAGAACAACCCTATAAAATCAAGTGCTTTAATAAAATGAACTAAAACTTCTATTTTTGTCATTAACAAACACCAACAAGTTTAGCTTCATTAGGGTCTTAGAATAGGTGAGTGGAGAGTTAACTCTCCAAGGCCGCAAAAATTATCAAACATAGAAGCTGAATAATGAGTGAAATCCAATATCATTAGAAACACCGGGAAAGCTACGTGACTGGGAGTTAAGCACGAGGGAGAGTGAAGACAAGGAAGAGAGATACACCCTCTCCTACTTGTTGGATCCCACCTCACGATTGTTCCGGCTGACTTTTGATAGGAGTTGGTGCCCATAGTTGCCTTTCTTAGGGATCACATAGGTGGATGCAAAGAGGAATCCCATGGCACCTAAGGCAGACATTGCATCACATTCATTAGTACTTCTGGAGGGTACCCTTGCGAAGCTTGGGTGCTTGCACTGGAAAAGGATTTTGTTTGGAGGTCATTGTAACTGTTTCTATTACCCTCACTGGCAGGCTTGGGCTGGTATTATCCCAAACTATATTTGGAAGGTCCCTTACTTTGCTTTCTTGTATTTTGGTGTCTGATCCTCATCACCCGGAGCAGAAATACTTTGAGGTTGCTTGATTGGTTTTATATTTAGGGACTTTATAGTCAAGTGCTCTTTGGATTTAGTTGGCTTTAGGTGGATTTGTTTTGTCACTTTTGGACTTTAGATAATGAGTTACTAACCTACCACTCCACCGATCTTGAAAGGCTTTTGATCTTTCTTTTGAAATTTATGGAGTTGCCTCGTCAAGGGAAAAGGTTTTGACTATGAATATCTCTTCCTATGGAGACCAACCAAGGTACCCTCCCAAAAGGAGATCCTAGTGATTTTCCTTTCGTTGGAAATGTTGGTACCCCCTTGATGGCCACTTTGAATATTCCTAGATTAAATGTTGGACTACCAGTTTGGCTATGGTCCACTTTGAATATTCCTGATGCTCTTGAAGTGTCTCAGATGAATGCTTTATTTCAAGGGCATCAAATGGGTGTTAATTGTTCATTTTATTTTAAAGAGAAATATTGGATTCATGTTCCTCCTCCCTCTTGCAAAAAGAGATCTAAAAAGAAGAGAAAGCGGAGGAAAAGGAAGAAGAACAATTCTATCCAATCATGATCAACCTCTACTAGTCATGTTGGAGATGAGCCTTCAGCCACTGCTGGTCATGCTCGGGCACAAGTCTAGTCACTGCAAGTCATACTAGAAATTCATCATCAACCTCTGCTAGTCATGTTGGAGATGACCCTTTAGCCATTGCCAGTCATGTTGGGGGCATAAGTCTAGTCACTGCAATTCATACTAGAAATTCATCATCAACCTCTACTAGTCATGTTAGAGATGAGCCTTCAGCCACTACTAGTCATGCTGGGGGCATAACTCTAGTCATTGCAAGTAATACTAGCAAAGAGTCACTAACCTCTGCGAGTCATGTTAGTGACTGTCCACCAACCACTGCTAGTCATGTTGGTAGAATGGATGTTGATCAGAAACCTAAGCATAAAAGTTTTAAATCCAAGTTCCCCTGTAAGATATGCAAGGGAGAACATCTTACTCATTTGTGCCATTGTATTCTAAAGGTACAAAGGATATGGTTTGACTCTGAAATTTCTTCTACTCCTAAATCTGATATGGTTTCTCAACAGTCTAATCAACCATTGGTTGATAACGTGGTTGAGCCAATGCGATCTCTGGCTGATTACACTCCTCTTTTGGGGGGTGAAGTGCCTAACCACAGAGTCTGTTTGATTTCTAGTACAAAGTCTTCTCGTATAGGGGGCATTCCGGTTTCTTTGAATGTTCCCACTCTAAGTTCTAGGAGTTTCTTCTTTGATTGGGATAGTCTTGTCGAGCCTCATCTTCCTTTAGCTACACCTTTCCAAATAAAGGTTAGAGTTAATTCCACAAACATCTATCAATGTATGGTGGATGAAGGGTCATCTGCATGTATTATATCCTAGTTGACTTAGAAATCTTTTGGCTCTCCAAAGTTGTTGAAAGTTGATAGTCAGTTGTTAGCCTATGATAGAAGACCTGGTGAATCTATGGGTTTTCTTCCTCAATTTCCTATTACTTTAGGTGGGAAGACTATTTTTATCGATATGATGGTGGTTGATCTCTCTTTGGGTTTTAATATGCTACTTGGGCATGATTCTGTCTATGCTATGAATGTTGTGGTTTCTTCACTCTTTCAAGTGATGTTTTTTCCTCATAATGGGAATATTCTCACTCTTGATCATCTTGCATCTGATAATCACCGTCCTAATTCAAATTTACCTCATAATACCCCTTCGTTTGTTCCAAGTGTTCAAGTAGACTCTACTCTACCATGGGTGAACTATGTGGCATTGAATCCTCAATGTTCAATCTTCTCAGAATGATCTGTTGACCTATTATTTTCCTTCGTGGGACTTGGTCCCAACAGTTGACTGGTTGATTTCTCCTATGGGGACATGGGACCCCTTAATCCCCTCTTTTTATCCTTCTGGTTCTCATGATTTCTCGGATTTTGATTTTCCTTCACAGGAGGAACTTTTTGAAGCCATGAGTTTTAACTACGAAAGGAGTCCTTGGCTTGAGCCCTGCAAGGGGTTTATCCTCAAGAATTATTATGCATAAGCCATAAGGCTGCGCGGTTCCCTGTACCATATTGTACATAAAGGGTACACATTTTTAAGTTTTTTATTCTATAACACCAACTTTTATATGAATTTTATATATGGGATGTATTAACTTGTTGTCTAGTGTTCCTATTTATGTCTACATAACTTGGAAGATTTCTCCTTTAGACATTTTTATGGTTGATCCGCTCTGACAGGTATTGGTTCTTGAAACTAGCATATAGTTTAGGTTTTTCACCTACATTGTGCATTTATTACTTTCTTGTCCCATTTTTTCCTTAGGATCGACCCCACTAAGTTATGGCACAAAACCTTCTCATTGTTTAGAAGTGTCATGACTTGTGTGGTAGAGCCTACCTTATCTTGGGTGCCCTAGATAGTACCTTGTTGTCACTTGAAACCCATGTTGAGTTCTTGTTCTTGGGCTCAGGAGTCCTCTTTATTCTTGCCATGACTTTGCGATGAAGCCTCATTCCTCTACTTCTTCACTATTTTTCTGGCTTTATACCCTAGAGGCTCCTTTGTCTTGAGTTGTGCTGCTGCATTGCATATTAACTATTTACACCTTTTGGCCTTGAGCCGACTTCACTTAGACTCATGTTTAAGCCACTTTTCGACCATGTCTTCTGCAAAATCAACCTTGCAATCACTTAACCTCTGCAACTTGGCACAATCATTTACTTGTGGAAATAACATTCCTTTGAGTGTCATTGACCAGTTTCACCACCTTGCATTGAGCATAGGGATGTTCCCCTCCCAGGAACTATAGCATCTTCTTTTTCGACACTCATTATTTCCATTGTATTGTAGCATTCTTTTATTCTTTTCCAAGCTTTATATAAATGAAAAAGGCAAAAAAAATATATATCCCAAAAAAGAGTGGGAACTGGACATTATTTCCATGATTGATGGTAGCTAGAGTTAGTTGTGTCTCCCTTGAACAAAGCACTCAAAAGTAAGTCTTTCCTCCATTGGGATGGGATTTAGTTTGACCTAAGAGAGCCTTATCCTTCTCACTGAATTAGTACTCCTCTGATTGGTTATCTCTTCCAATCATATGGAGAGTTTTCTTATGCTACCTACATGACAAACTTATACAAAGTTATCATATACTGCCATGTAGTCAAAGTTGAGTCATGATTTTGTTCAAGGGAAGTAAACATGATTTGGCCTCTCTACGGTGTTTCTTGAGCTATTTTTTAGTCGGCCATCACTAATTTTCAGTGTCATGTTCATTATCACATCAAATATTGGTCCTCTGCTCGTGCTATTTTGAGAAGGTCTCCATTGACTTCTTGCTCGTGGGTCTTGTTCTTATCGACTACGACAAATTGCTTTGAGGGTAGATCTAGAGCCGCACCCTAGCCCTATTTTCATTATTGATAGGTTACCTTGTGCTTGGAATCCATCAGTATCATGGGTCTTTGACTCAGTGGTTTCCCTTGTGTGAGACATCATCTTTTGTTATCACACATTTGGATTCATCAAGTACCTTGGTTTCCATTTGACCCTATTGGTGGATTCCTCCCCTCTGCGTCAACTTTCATTATTGGTTAGTTCAAAGGGTTTCTATCATGCACTAATTACATCTTGTGTAGACCGAAAATGTGGTTTGGTTGAGTTACTACATCTTTGTTCGTCTGATTCCTTCCACATTATTGGCCTATCGGTTACACTCGCGCTAGATTGATGAAGGATTCCTTAATGCCTTCCTTCTAGCAGATATTTTCCCGTTGACTTTAACTCATTGCTTTGGGAAAGAGATCTAGAGTATATTTGGAAGTACCTTAGGTTTTGCAGTCATTAGTCGCAGATTCCTTCACTATCAATAATGGGAAAACATGATTGTCTCCTGATTGATAGATTCTTACAAGTGTTTGACTACAACTCATTTATTCACACTTGCTAGATTGTACTGGGTACATTGACTCTCATCATCATTATCTGTGAGTAGCCTCTTGTTTGTTAATGGTATACATCAATGCCCAGTAATCAAATGATTTCTCAGATGGTCGACTTCAAATAATTTATTCCCATTATGTATAAATGTACCACAGCAGCTGGTGAAGACCTCGAGTTTGCATCAGCATGTCTTGGTTCACTTGTTAGTTGCTCCTATTTCTGCTAGTTGACACCTTCCACCTTATATGTTGCAGTTCCTTATAGCGACATCTTATATGTTGGAACCCAAGTTGTGGTGTACTACCATTTATTCCACCATGTTGACTTGGTACTATTTGGATTAGTTTCTTGATTTCAGTGATCAATTTCATATTTCAGCATCATTGGTCAACTCTTTATGTGTGATATTCAAACATGTACTTTCTTGATTATGATCAGATGATCCATTATGTATTTTCACTTCCTTTATACTTGTATGAATACTAGATCTACTTTTTTACTCGACATGGAGACATGCTTTACTATTTCTGAGCATGGGTATACCCGTCTCAGACAACATTTTCTTTTTTACCTCTTTCGTTGACTTGGCAGGCTGAATTATGGTGAACTCCTCCTCAGTCTCAGTATGATTCCTTCTATACACTTAATACATTTCGGCCATCATGTACCCATTCTAACCTCATATACTATGGGGCATCTGCTATAGCACCATTTTCCACTCTTGGTAGATCTGTTGTTCTGATTATGGCCTAGGGCAACCCTTCCTTCCAGACTAGGTCCAAGATCTAATAAACAATGTTTTATTCCCTATATGCTACTTTTACCTGTGATAAAAGCGTGTACATGTAGGTCAGCATATACCCAACCTATGTACACGTGTTAAAACACTTAAAAAAATAAATTTCCTTAATTTCGGGCAGAGTTCACGGGTTGTACCTATTACTCACCTCCTATAGCCCGTGGCCCAACTGTTTCCCAACTGAAAAAACTAATTTGGAGAAGTATAAATAAACCTCCATGGGAAGGCCTTAAAGCAGAAGATATGAGATATTGATACTATATTGAGGTTATCCCTAATCGAGTCTGATGAAATCCCTATGCCTCTTGCACTCCCCAAAGTTTCAGGAAACCCTTGTTTCCTTGTTGGAGATATCCTTCATTTTTCTTGAGATATCCTTGTGTTGGTAATGGATGAAGATTGTTGAGGTCAGGGAAAGGAAGGATCCGGAGGACGGTTCTGCTTGGAGTCGGAGAAAGACTCAGGTCATATTTCCCCACCTTACTTGTAGCTTACTTCAATAAATAAATGTTGTTCAGTTTCCGATATTAAACATGTGTATGCATTGGTTTATGTTGTAATTCATTTATGAATCATATATTGAAGTGTAATTGTGTGTTCATTTATATGATTTGAAGTTAATATCATGAACATGCTTTATGTTTCTATTGATTTATATTTTTCATTTGAATACTTTTCAAAGTTGGAAAGACATCACGAGAAGCTAAGGGTTTGCAGCCTGTGGGATCTACTCAAACGTAGGACCTCCGAGTAAAGACACTCTTGAAAAGTTTAGTAAAATAAGAATTTAGGTTGATTGCTTGAGCATTTCTTCTTGTTGTTTGTCATTTGCTCTATTGGGGTTCTCAACCCAAGACCCTAGGGTGATATAACCCACAAAATAGGTTCTATAAACTACAAAGGGTGGGGTGACCCTTGACATTCCCCTTTGTGACTGTTCACCTACCCTTATGACTCTTCAACTACTCTTTGACTGTTATATTCAACTATTACACTTGAACTTTCACTTTACAAGATGTTACATACAATCTGCACATGTACCCATATGAGACAAAATAGGTCTAAGAAAGCCACACAATACATCACTAAGAGTGAGACAACTGTGGGAATACCAACTCTTTGATATCCTCATGATGGTTGATGGTGGTGAACTAATGCCAAGCTTGGTAGTCCATGAGGGTGTTTGTGTACTCTGTGGTGACATCTTTTTGGAAATGAACTCTTGCCTCTATTGCATTCAGGTACACTTATTTGTCTCCTTTGTCGAACTTGTCTGATAACATGCATGTCATTGTCTTGAGTGTTGTCAGACCAATGACATAATGATGCATAGTGTCTACCCTTATCTCTAAGTCTGTGTTGGTGGCTATGTGCATCAACTCATCAAATTACATGTCCAGATCTAGTTGGACTTGATTCTTTGTCTTTTCCTCAGCGAGTGTCCCAATGGATGGGATCTCATGTGCACGGACAACAACATCCATTCTTCTTAACACCCATGCATGTGAAGCCTACAAAATGGTGATGAGTTGCGGAAATTCCTCATAGTTAAGAATCTGACTCTGGATGCATGCCTTCAACTCTACCACCTTGGGCTTCATAAACTTGGGAAAGTGTAACAGAGCTCCCTTGTATCTCATTTTCCATGTTTGCATGTGATCGATGGCGGTGTGTAAATCTAACAAGATGTGTGCTCTCCTAGTAGAGCACTACTGCCAACCTTTGAGATGGACAACTGAATTATGCATGGTGAAAAATCTGGAATACAACATTCGCATGACTATCTTGAGTGACGATACTTCATTCATTATTTCTCTCTTCAACTCTTCTCTAGCAGATGTTGTAACATGTTCTCCTCCCTTCTTGGCCATTTGTATCTCCTTAGACATTCGGTCATTCTCTGTTATCAAGAAGAGAACACTCATGCTGGTGGCTTTGACATATGCTCTGGTACCATTGGCCAATGCTGCTCGATGCTTGTGCACATCAGATACCATCACTGATTCTTCAAACTGTGCAGGAGATGCATGGAGATCTAGAGTAGTCAATTTGCATGATTGCACAACTCTATGATGTGACTCATCGAATGATATGTTGTGCATCCTTGCTTTTGGATTGTCTTCAAGGATCTTTGTATCTCCTGGATTGCTTAGGACTTTCTCTACTTCTAGATTTGGTGAAGTCGATGGGTTGACCTCTTAGTTGCAAGGCATGAGTTCAATATCATGTTCTGATTCTGCCTGTTCCATCTCCATATCCATCTTCTCGAGTATCTCTTTGACCTCTTGAGGGAAGTCCTACTCCTACGACTGCTCAACATGTCTACTTTGTGCCAGTTGATCAGATGAGTCTACAACTTGTATGGACATGGTTTCATCAATGTATGCATGTTGCACCTCCTATTGTGTCTATCCTTATTTCACTTCCTTCTCATGTCTACATAACTCTTGTTCTTCCCAGAGTTACTGCTCCAACTCTTTCAACTCCTTCACTATTTCCTCCATCCTTTATTTCTATCTCTGCCTTTGCGCAATCCTCATGTTGTGTTGTCACCTCTTCGCATCCATCTCCAAAATTTCTTTTAGCACAAGTGGATATGCTTTGAACTTGCATATTTATTCTGCCTCTGCGCTGTCAACAACCTTTCTCTTACCTTTGTCACGCGTTGCTGGTATGTTACACTCTACTGATGTGGATGATGCTTCTCTCTGAGATGTTGCTTCTCTTTACTTTAATAACCATTCCACCGATATGTCGACCAGTTCATTGAGCTTGGAGAAGCTGTAATAGTGTCTCCATGGTTCTTCCTTAGGCCAATGACATGCCCTGTGGATCCATAGAAACCACACTCTCGAATAGTGTTCTTTCACAAAGAAGTGCAACTCATATGAATTGAAACTCTTGGTGCCGAAAGTAAATATTTGGAACTCATCGGTCTTGACATCAACATGCTTAAGATTTTGTATCTCATACAATTTGATCCACAACAAAAGAGTAGGCCATGGTGCCTTCCTCTTTTGATGTAGTCTAGCTAACAGCCCTGTCGAGATGTGGTATGAAACTTCTTGCATGATGAGATTGTCCATGGAAAACGTCAGTAAAACATGCAGAGGCTTCTCCACATTGTACATCCATATGAAGGTGCCAAAAGGTGAGGCATACCAATCTGTTATGTCAATCAATGCCTCCATTTATGCTTGTAAAATCTAAGGTGGATCCTTCTCAAAAATCATCTTGTACATTGGGGTGAAAAAATGGTCTGACAACTATGTGATGACTCTGCGGAAGTTGCATTTGGAAAACAATGTGTAGTAAGTGAGTACAGAGGTTTCCGATCATGTCCATGCCTAACTCAAGCCTAGAAACTGCTGACAGCTACATATTAGATCTAGAATGTATACAGACATGTATATCTCTTGTTGCTGACCATTGGGTAGCTGTTGCGCTTTTATTACATCTTCCTTTATCCTGTGTGCCAACATTTTAGGCTAGTTGCATGGTCGAACTTCACTAGCTAGTTGGTCCAATGTGATCACCCAACTCTCTGGAGGTCTCCTTTCTCTCTTCATGATATAAGCGACATGTGAATATGACCAAGTATTGATATGCATTCCACAGTAGATTTGTGTTGTAAATTTTGTTAGGTGTCGTCCTAAACTTGGCTGGCTCCTTCACTCATCTCCTCAAGATATCCCTGGAGTTTGCAGTTTTGTTGGGTTCCCTGAAGGGTGTCTCCATTATGATCACACTTAGCGGCAAGTGGTACATCTACTCACAGTTCTATGCCCTAAATGTAGAAAGTTATGTCCTGCTAACACTGCTTAACACAATCATCTAAGGATCAGTGTGCAAGATGATCCAATTTTTCATGTTCGTGCATGGAAATATGGGATACCTGCATGTAATCCACCACAAGCTAGAATTGGGAATATTCACATAGATCCTGTGGTCTTCCATATCTTCCCCAAATGTGCTTGAGAATGTATCAATGATGTCCTTCCATTTCAACTTGATGTCTTTGTCCATGAGTAGCTTGATGTCTTCATAAATCAGCAAACTCATAGACACTTGCTTAACTACATCTCGAGTTGCACTTCCGACTGTGTCCCTTGACCCTGCTCTCTTGGAGGCCATTGAATCTAAACTACTGAGAGATGGGTGAACTCCTCCAATACATGGAGACATGGAAATATTCATGGAAAATAATATTTTAGTTAGAAACCAAAGAAAACTTGAGGACTAACATGCAACATACCTGGGAGATTGATGGCAAGGGTTGCACAATTTTTAGCTGAAGGCCGGGTGACTGACTATTGGACTTACACAAAGCATATTCCAAAATGTCGAGAGGATGACTTGCTACTGGAATTGTGTAGTGTGCAATCCAGGCTAACCTTCTGGGGCGAAGATTGAGCAATGCGCACTTTTAGCCAACAAGGCCTATAAGCCCAGGGACTACATTGCGTAATTTTCTTGGCCAACAGAGCACTTCCTCTTAGAAATGTGGAAAGCAATCTAGGAGTAAAATGCCTTTACTAGATTTGTACATTTTCTGCGAAGAAGGTAGAGCCTTTTCTCTCAGAAATGTGCAATGTTGTTCGGACAAGGCGAGGTCCGGGTCAAGGTTACCCAGACCCGTCAACGGGCGACTGAAAATATGTGGAATTTTTAATGCATGGAGAAACTGAGTGTAAGTGAGATTGAATGATCATGCATGAAAACAACTAATGCAAGATTTAGAAAATAGGAAGACATGCATGTGTGTGAAGCGAGTCGCTGTAACGGTGATCGTCGGTGAAAAAAAAAATGTCATGCATGTGACAACAGTGAGATGCAAACGAAAAATGAAATGGTGCTTGTATAAGCTAACATGAATGCAAATGACTGTAATAATTCACAGAAATCAAGTAGACAACACTCACATAAGCCAAAACACAAAAAGTGACAAAAAAGTTGCAAAAGACTTGTAAAGCAGACTTACCCGGCAAAAGTTGAGTTGAACGTGCCAACAACTCCTAAATGTGATGTGGGATGTCAGAGCTCCAAGATCGATGTAAGGAATGAGATATGGAATGTCAAATAAATAATTTTGAGGCTCATGACACGCATGCCATAAATCTAGGAAAAAGCGACACTTGGAGGGCAGTTTCTAAAACAATCTTTACATGTAACCTCCAGCTGCAAAAAATAGATCCCTAAAATCTAGGGATGCTTTTTACATGTTTCTTTTTTCTATTTCGGGAAAAGCAACCCATGCATGCAAATTAGGTTTGATGGGCCTTGGAGTGAACCAGTGAACCTGAACACACATGGAATAGCTTTCAATCCTGGGAGAGGGATTTGCGCAGTTTCTGGGCTGAGATGGGCTAGTTATCCCTTAGGGATTACATAATTTCTGGGGTCAGCAGGTGTCTGTCTCCCAGAATTGCGCAATTTCTGGGCTGAGGCCCAGTTCCTGGCCAGATTGTGTAGTTTTATGTGGGAGGCTTGTCTGACGTTTTTGTGTAATTATGGAGATTAGCAAGTAGCCCAGTAGATTTGTGCAATTTTTGCAGTGCATGATGGTTCCCTCCCAGAATTGCACAATTTTTTTGGGGAGTTTCTTAGGTAGAAAATAAACTAAGTCTCGGATGGCAGCCTGTGAAGGGACTAAAGCAAACTGACTTGCACAGGATGGCGTACCACTGAAAATTAGTTGAAGCCTGTGTACTTGATAGTGTAAGACATGCTCCTAAGAATGGTTGTTAGGGAGGCTCCAAAACAAAGCTAAGGAAAAATTTTGCAGGGTGGTTATAGCTGCTACATCATGTGGAGACACATTAAAAGAAATCTAGCTCTCCGAATGGACCTTGTTCGTGAAAAGAAAGTCTACCACCTTCTAGAAGTATTATTCAGTTCTTTTTTCATCTTGTTTTCCACACTTGCCTACTTTTAAGATGTAGCATCTATCAAGATATTGGTCAGTTGGCACACATTCCAAGCCAAGGCAACCCAATTGTTTCGATTGGGGATGAGGGGTATATTTGTGCACAAGCCTTATGGTCATCAAATTTTAAGCTTCATCTATGGTGTCGCTCCGTTGTCAGCAGGCGTAGACAGTACCCTGGCCTAGTCATGCATGAACAAAAGCATCACTATGTTGCCAGCAAGCCTAGTCAATACCTCGACGGAATTACTTTCATCACCTCTCTGCATAGGAAGCCTTTCTCTTCTTTCATCATACTCATTTGTAAAAAAAATTCATACTTTCATATTTTCATTTTCATTTTCAACTATGCGTAACACTTATTCATTTCAAAGGAAAAAGAGGGATCCCAACTTATTGAAAGCAGAAGAGGTTGTCCCTTCATAGAAATAGTTTGTATATACCTCTAACATGCTTGTTAAGATTTTCCCCTTCACCTTACTCTACTTGACTGAGCTGACAAGGATTAACCCAGAAACAACCGACTAGAGTAGGTGATACTAGTTAGCACACAAGGATTGTGTTTTCACCAAGATTCATTGTGAAAAACATGTATTTTCCATTGGAGTATCATGGACTGAAGAAAACAAGTTCTACATACAGAGATAGGATGATAGATAACCAAGTATTGGTAATTGCACAAGTCCTCCTGTAGTTTACCTTTCTTGTTTCCAGAGTCACACACGATCCATGCAAAACTATCCTTCAAACATAAACAAGAAAACAAACCTCAAAACAAAGAAAAAGTAGAATTAAATGCATAAGAAGTGTGATTAAGCAAACAAACAAGCAAGAAAGCAAATGGACAAATTAAGAATAAAACATGCATGCAAGAAAATAAACCAAAAGAAAACACTACTCCTACTCCTAAGCTAGCGATGCATGGGTCTGCACACATGAAGTGATACTTCCAATGCAGCCATCGATGCATTGGTCGACCCATGTTGGTGAAGGTATGGTTCGCGAAAATCATATCCGTGCAAACTAGCAAACATGAAAGATATAAAAATGAAGACAGACACACTCCAAGTTTAAATGTGTCCATAGAACAAACATGAGTGTGAGTGTGTGACATGTAATCTGTGGAATTACCATAGTGTCGTGTGACACTGTGTGCATATTTTAAGCATATAGATACTCTTGACATGAGCGATGGGATAATTTAGTTCGAGTGGAGGAAGCATAATCTGTGAGTGAGATTCATGTTCAATTCATATAGATGAGTGATGAGGAGCCTTGGGGGTTTCGTAATTTTCCTATTCGGAAGTGAAACTAACCTCAGGACAGTGAGGATATGACATAACCATTAGCTCGAGCTGAAGTGCCTTGATATTCTGTGAGGTTCTGACTTCATCGATAGATAGATCATCATAAACAAGTGTCTTTGAAAAATCAACTCCCATATAATCATCATTGTGATCGAATACGGGGGTAAATAAATCACGACAACTACGATCAACAAAATCAATGATTTCATCGACATCCCCATGATTTGATGAATCAGATAGAGGGGTAGATGAGAAGCGTAAAAATTCACCCTCTACATTTCTGGAAAAGGTAGATGAAGAATCAAGTGGATTTTCAAAAAATGATTTGTCCTCTCCATTGTTAGATGATGGACTAACATCTAGTGTGTTTTGCGAATGATCAATAATGGGTGCATCTGTAGATGGAGATACACACATGAAATCAGGGATAGAAAAATCACCAAAGATGTCAGGGAAAAATGGAGGAGGCGTGGACACAAGCGAATCATCCTTCGCCACAGGTTGATGCTCAGGATACGAGTCATACTCTTCATGAATGACAGTGCATGTTCGTTGTGTGACACCAACTTTGTCGATAGCTTGATCCTCATTCACAACAGGTGTAGAGTTTGGAATGGAAGAACACAAGATAGTGCAATCTAGAGGATCAACAGAACACGAAGACATATGTTGATGTAATAAATTGATGTGACAACCCATGGGCTTTGTAACCAAATCTACATAAAAATTGAGAGAAGTGGCGTCGGGAGGATGTGAGAACTGAACGGACATGTGTGCATGTTCTCTAACATCACTCTGTGGTGGTGGAGCTATTTGATGAAGGGATGGAAAATGGTCACTTGTGACAATGACCATGTCCGTCTTTGATTTCACAACTTCATCATCGAAGTATGCTGAGCAGAGTTTGAATTTCAAATTCATCTTGGGATTGATAGATTTGGTAAGGCAATATTCAAATCTATCCGTGAGATACTGGAATTTCATTTGACTTTTTGGAGCTTCAAATTGCAATACCCGGAAGCATTCCCAAAAATCCATAGGAAATTCTTGTGAAGTATTCAGTTGTTTTAAATGTTTTTTGTAAAAAGGTTCTAGATCAAAACGATCGAAAGTACCTTTAATGAGATCACTGAGCTATTCAAGTGAGTGCACGTTGCCAGGTGGGATAATGTTGCACCATCATTTCGGGGATTTGTGGAGTGTGTGTGAAAGCAACACACTAACCTCTTCTGCATAGAACTCGTCTACATCCTCTAGGAATGCATAAAATTCTTTTAAGTACTCAGGCCAGGCTACGTTGTCTTCACTGTCATACATGAATTGAGACAAGAGATCAAAAAACTACGTCATGATGTTGAGAGGTTTAGCATTCGAAAAAAAACAAAGAGGGAAGAGTCTAATATTATCCATGACAGATTTGTGAAGATTCAAAACAGGATGAGAGGACACAGCTTCTCATCTAGCCCTCCTTCTACCACCAGAAATTTTGACGGTTCTATACCTGCCAACATGTCTGGGGATCTCCCCGATGAGAAGTCCCAACTAGAACTCAAACCATTTGGTGTCGGAGTCCCAACAATGGGTCATACGGTATAGGCTCGACTTCGGTTGTGCGCAGAGGTAAGTAGTATGTCCTTATTGGTAACAAGGATATGACCAGTGCAACAAGTCAATGAAGGTGCATGAAGTGTTCTAACACATGGAAAGTGGGGTGAGTGCACCCCTTGGAAACCTATGAAAGCACGCAGCTAAGAAGGGAACACACGAGCAAAGATGGATCACCAATTGGGAAGCAGGTTAGCTAACGATCCAAAGTGATTGCTAAACCAACAACACAACTCAGTAATATCATACACACATATATATACAAGTCCATACATACATGCATAAGCAAACATATACATATATCAATAAAGTAACCAAGATAGTTGACATACAACAACAACCTATGCATGAAACTTGCTGGCTCTGTCATATTAGAATTGAAAATTCCAATCATACAGTACAACCATGACCAACCACTAGTCCTGATAATGGAATGTTATAGTCACTTCTGCCTGCTCCTCCAAAGAGATGTACAAGCTTTGCACTATGGAGAAGTCAAGGTTCATTAAGATACAATCCAATCTTTCCGCAAGATACTCCTATAGGAAGCTTGGCTCCCCAAAAGCCTATATAATGAGTTATGACATTCTATAAATAGCAAAGGGTGTGGTGACCCTTGACATTCCCCTCTATGACTGTTCACCTACCCTCATGAATATTCAACTACTCTATGACTGTTACATTCAACTATCGACACTTGGACTTTCACTTTACAAGATGTTACATACAATCTCCACATGTACCCCTATGAGACAAAATAGGCTTAAGCAAGCCATGTAATACATCACTAAGACTCAGACAACTTTTGGAAGACCAACTCTTCGACATCCTCATGATGGTTGACGGTGGAAAATTGATGCCAAGCATGGTAGTCCATTTACTCTGTGGTGGCATCTTTCTGGAAATGAAATCTTGCCTCTGTTGCATCTGGGTACTATGATTTGGCTCCTTTCTCCAACTCGTCTAATAACATGCACATCACCATCTTGAGTGTGGCGAGACCAGTGACATACTGATGCATAGTGTCTATAATGATCGCCAAGTCTACACTGGTGTCTATGCGCATCAACTTGTGAAAGTACATGTCCAGCTCTAGTCGGACTTGGTTCTTTGTCTTTGCCTCGGTGAGTGTCCCAATGGATGGGACCACATGTGCGTTCACAACAACATCCATGCTTCTGAACACCCAATTATGTGAAGCTTGCAAAATGGTGATGAGCTACGGGAGTTCCTCATAGTTCCATATCTTATTCCAGACGTGTTCCTTCAACTCTACTGGGCTTCATCAACTTGTGCAAGTTTAATAGGGCTCCCTTGTATCTCATTGTCCATGTTTGCATGTGGTCGACAACAATGTGAAAATCTCACAAGATGTGTGCTCTCCTAGCGTAGCGCTACTGCCAATCATTGATATGGACAACTAACTTTTGCATGGTGAAAGATCTTGAACAAAACATTCACATGACTATCTCAAGAAACAATACCTCATTCAGTATTTCTCTCTTCAACTCTACTCTAGTGAATGTTGTAACCTATTCTCCTCCCTACTTGGATGTCTATAACTCCTTATCTATTCGCTTGTTTTTTGCTATCAAGAAGGGAACACTCGAGTTGGTGGCTTCAGTATATGCTCTGGAGGCATCGGCCAATGCTACTAGATGCTTGTGCACATCAAATATGATCACTCATTCTTAAAAGTGTGTAGGAGATGTGTGGACATCAGGTGTAGTCACTCTGCGTGATTTCATAACTCTATGTTGTGACTCATCGAATGATACGTTGTGCGTCTCTCTTTCCGGATTGTCTTCAAGGATCTCAGTATCTCCTTGATTGTTCATGACTTTCCCTACTTCTAGATATGGTGAAGATGGTGGGTTGAACACTTGGTTGTAAGGAATGAGGTCAATATCATGTTCTCACTCTGGCTACTCCATCTTCGTGCCCATCTGCTGAAGTATCTGTTCGATCTCTTGAGGGAAGTCTTGCTCCTGCAACTGTGATGGCATTATGATATAGGTGTTATCCTTGATGGCAACTCATGCAGATGACAATTCACAGTGAAACAGGTTAATAACAAATGATTATAGATCATACTCCAGATATTGAACAAAGGGAGTGGTTTAAGAGGTCTATGCTAGTTCACTTTCTCCAAGCAGCGTATACACATGGGCTAACAGAAAAAAAAGAGCATATACGTATAGACGCACTTTCACCAAAGGGAAAGCATGTATGGGATGGAAAATCAAGGTTTTGGTCTGAGGTATTGGTCCAAGGTATTTGGTCCAAGGTATTTGGTTCGAGGTATTTGGTCCGAGGTATTTGGTCTGAGGTATTGGTATGAGGTATTTGGTCCAAGATATTGGTCATAAGTGGTTTTGGTCCAAGCTATTGATAAAGGCCTAAAACTATATAAGGATGAGAAGATCATTAGGCCATTGTGCGAAAGTATTGAATATATTATGAAGTGTTAGATCAAATATGCAGGTTATGGGTTTTTGATGCTTTACTTGATCTAAACTAAGGATGCACCAATGTGGTTGATAATGGATGATGGATCAGGATCATCAAACCTAAAATGAATTATCATTATGTGGTTTGAGCATGGAGAGTCTAGATCTGAATACTGACGCATGTTTAATAATGTAAATGTTATGATCTAGGTATGACTAAAGTCTGGAATAGCTGTGAAGTTTCTAAGTTAGTATTTGCAGATATGTACGCTAGTTTGCTTTGATAGAAGCGTGTATACATGCAGGTTCGACATATCGAAGTAACATATACAGTATGAAAAATGATGTTTGAAGTTGCAGTTGGTTCTGGTTGTTGATTCATAGTTCTAGGTTCTGCTTTGTGTTATGGTGACTATATTCTTGTGATAGTGTTCTGAATGTTCAGATTGATTGATTGTGATTTTCTTCAGTAATGGTGGGTTTTCAGCGATTGATTTAGTTGTGGTTGATTCAGATATTGATGATTGAGTTTCAGAGATTGGTTGATATAGATGTATTTGATGGTTGTATTGTAGTGGTGATTTATTATGAGCTTCAATGTTACTATTGGGTCTAGTATGAAAAT
Source organism: Pinus taeda (assembly GCA_000404065.3). Taxonomy (NCBI): domain Eukaryota; kingdom Viridiplantae; phylum Streptophyta; class Pinopsida; order Pinales; family Pinaceae; genus Pinus; species Pinus taeda. The sequence goes on along the minus strand of APFE030650629.1, from coordinate 61,333 downwards.
ATGATGAAACGTGGCCTTTAGATTGTGGTGTTGTGTTCTAGGACTATCTAGTCTGCAAATTTTTGAAACATGGTTCGTAGAGGAAGAGAGAAGGTCGTAGCCTTCTGTAGGTTGGCAACTACATACTGGTAAACATATTGGCCAATACAAGAGCCAGGAGGTTGGAGTTCCCTTCTAGTAGCAGCTGGAAAATGAGTGAAGGTTGGAGCCTTCTATAGGTCGGCACCTACGTACTAGTAAATGGTTTGGCTAGTACAAGAGCTAGGGGGTTGGAGCTCCCTTCTAGTAGCAGCTAGAAAATGAGTGAAGGTTGAAGCCTTTTGTAGGTTGGCGCCTATGTAATAGTAAATGGATCAGCTAGTATAAGAGCTAGGGGGTTGGAGCTCCCTTCTAGTAGCAGCTGGAAAATGAGTGAAGGTTGGAGCCTTCTGTAGGTTGATTCCTACGTACTAGTAAACAGATCGATTAGTACAAGAACTAGGGGGTTTTAGCACCCTTCCAGTAGAAGCTGGAGAATGAGAGAATATAGTAGCCTTCTATAGGCTGGTTCATGTGTACTAGTATGAGTATGAACTAGTACAAGATTGTAAACATGCTTTTCTTATGTTAAAAGAAGATAGTAGCAGGCGCTTTTTGTCCGACATTGGGTTTCTAGCTTAAATATTGGTTTTCATGTGTGTTTCTTATGTGTGATGGTTTATTCTATTATTACTAAACATGGTTACTATTTATATGGTTAATGAAGTACTGACGCACTGACTAAAGATCAACATATGATGAATTAACTGAATCATAAGTTTGTTAGATATACGTTGGTTGCTTTAAAGACAATTGTGTGTACATGCGAGGTACCTTCATTGAAGTAGCGTATATAAATTTGAGTATGAAATAAAGTTATTGATTTGATAAACACTGATTCACCCCCCCTCTCAGTGTTATTTCCAACAATTTTTATCAGAGCAGGTCCTTTGGCAGAATCTTGATCTCTTGAAGGAGATCCATAGAAACAATGGGAAAGAAGCTAAAGAGGAAAGCGCCTTAGAAAAACAAGACATCTCAAAGGAACACTAATAGTAGAAGAGACAATTGGCTGTTAGGTGGAAGCAAGTATTTATATTTAGAATCACCTCAGATTGAAGATGAGCAAGCAAATGAAGTATCATGTATAAATTTTTGGTCTTCTAGTGATACTTTTCTTTGTTCATGCAATATTGAAGATATTGGAGGTGATCGTGAAAGAAACATAGAGGCAGAAGTTAAAAGAATTGCAAATATAATCAGATATCAACAAGATCTATTTAACAAAAGGGAGTATGTCTTCAAAGAAGAAGTTACCAGATTAAAAGCTCAGCTGGAGGAAGGAAACAATGTAAGGAAGCAGTACAAGGAAAAGGAAGATCAATGTCAAAAGTTGCAGGATGAAGTGACATCATTAAGAAGTGAACTAAATGAAAAGAGTACAACAATCAAGAGACTTAAAGATAGATCCATTTACTATGAAAGTCTTGAAGCTAAGATCCTCTCTCTAGAAGAAGACCTTGAAAAAAGCAGAATGAATAACTACCTCAAGCAGATGAAGAACAAGAAAATGAGATTCTAAAATTAAGGCAATAAGTGAAAGAAGGAACAAAGGTTGAAGAAATCTTGAAGAAGCAATATCTAGAAAGGGAAGAGCAATATCAGGTTGAGGTAAATATCTTAAGAGGTAAATTAGGATAAAATGATAAGTTGTTACGATTTCAAGACATTACTAAGATTTTGGATAATATTCTTAGTAGTCAAAGGTCTCCTACCATCAAAACTGGTCTTGGTTTTCATGAATCTGTTGAAGGTGAATCTAGCTCACAAGATAAGGCAAGGAACTCTAATACAAAATCTAAAATGCTCAACAAGGAGATGAGAGGTCAACCGCATCAAAAACCAAGGAAAGAAAGTCTTTAAAGAAAATATTATACTCCTAACTGTGGAAGTGATAGTCGGTTATTTCCTCTGATGAATAATGTTGAATGTTTTATATGTCATAATTTTTGACATTTTGTAGCGAGATGTAGAAGTAGAATGGTTCAACATTGTCACAGAGAAAGATCATCATCTTCCAAGTACTTTAAGGGATATTGTTTTTCTTGCAATATGTTTGGTCACAAAGCCATTGACTGCTATAGAAGCAATATGAAACATGTAAGATGTTATGCATATAACAAGTTTGGACATATAACAAAGGAATGTAGGAGAAAATTTCAGGCACCATACCAAAAGGAGAAAACATTATCACACTCAAGGATATGGAAGAAGAAGGAAGTATAGTCAGAAAGATGTGGCATAGCACAATGTACACACATAACAGACTCATGGGGAGCTAAAAGTGTGAAAATTCAGTGTTCTAAATCTCATATGCAATTTTCATGAATAGAAGTCACGTATATACATGAGTTCGAAGTTTCACAGTCACGTATATATTGGTTTAAGTAAAAGGAAGTGGGACAAACTCAGGAAACGGGGTCTGATATGGTTAAGTCAATTACTTGCTCTATTTGATGATGGTTACAATCTGCTAATGATATGTGGAAATGTGTTGGTCCTCATAAGTTTTTAAAAATTTATGTATATCTGATTGATGATGATGCCTTGATGATTCTTACTGATATTTGCAATGATTTAGATCTGGCAATGAACAGTTGGCACATGTTCAAGGGGCGCATATGCTTCTAATAATGCATTGATGGAATTATGTTAGAAGATCTTGGTACATGATGATACTTATATTGCTTGATCCACATAGTTGTTTTGATTCAGGTGACTCTTTTGATGATCGAAATATATAGGTTGTTGATCTTGATGTTGCTGACAAATGCTGATGTTGTAGATCATATATCGTGTATGATAGTTGTTGATGACTATCACGGTCTTGTTTAGATTATTGGTCCTTGTTATAAATGTCATGTATATAATTTGATGTAAAGGTCATGAAAATACCTAACTTGTAACCCCACTATGCAAGGGAAGGATGATGTAATAATTTCTATTTCAGTCATGTATAAACAAATTTGTGTATCCCCACTTGTTTGGGAGATTGATATATTTATGAGTCATTGGTGATAAGAACGTCATACTCACTTAGTTGAGTTATAGAGTCATGTTATTCTTTTGAAAAATATTTTTGCAGACTCTGCATGTGCTTAGGGGGAGCATCTCAACATGTACAAAGGGGGATATTAATCATATAATTCAGCATGTACTCAGGGGGAGCATGGAAAACATAATGTATATCAAAGGGGGAGAATATCTTGGTCTGCCCTTTTCCTTTGATGTCAAAGGGGGAGAGTGTATTGGTGTTGTTGTTGCCATCAAGTCCAAAGGGGGAGATTATTTGAATTATGGTATAGGTGTTTTCCTTGATGGAAACTCACACAAATGATAGTTCACAGTGGAACATGTTAACAACAAAGGATTACAAATCAAGAAGCATATAAACGTGGGTTAATAGAACAAAAGGAGCATAAACGTATACATTCACTTTCATAGAAGGGAATGCTTGTATAGGATGGAAAATCAAGTTTTTGGTCTGAGGTATTTGGTCCAAGGTATTGCTTAGAGGTATTTGGTCTGAGGTATTGGTCCGAGGTATTTGGTCCAAGTTATTGATCCTAAGTGGTTTTTGTGGAAGGTATTGAGAAAGGCCTAAAAATATATAAGAAGGAGAATATCATTCAACCATTTTGTGCAAGTACTGAATATCTTATGAAGTGTTAGATCAAATATGCAGGTTATGGGTTTTTGATGCTTTGCTTAATCTGAACTAAGGATGCACCTATGTGGTTGATGATGGATGATGGATTGGGATCATAAGACCTAAAATGAATTATCATTATGTGGTTTGATCATGGATAGTCTATATATTAATATTGATGCATGTTTTATTATATAAATAATATGATCTAGGTATGACTGAAATCTAGAATAGCTGTGAAGTTTTTAAGTTACTATTTGTAGATCTGTACGCTGGATCTCTTTGATAGGCACATCAAAGTAGCATATATAGTATGAAAAATGATGTTTAAAGTTGCAGTTGGTTCTGGTTGTTGATGCAAAGTTCTGGGTTCTGCTTTGTGTTCTGGTGACAATGTTTTTAATGTTAAAATTGATTGATTGATATTTGCTTCAGTAATGATGGGTTTTCAGTGATTGATTAAATTGTGCTTCATTCATAGATTGATGATTGAGTTTCAGTGATTGGTTGAAACGTGGCCTTCATATTGTGGTGTTGTGTTCCAGGAGTATTCAGTTTGAAAATTTATGAAACGTGGTCCCTGGAGGAAGAGAGAAGGTCATACCCTTCTGTAGGCCAGTGCCTACGTACTGGTAAACATATCAGCTAGTACAAGAGCTAAGGAGTTGGAGCTCCCTTCCAATAGCAGCTGGAAAATGAGTGTAGGTTGGACACTCTATAGGCCGGTGCCTACAACTAGTAAATGGATTGACTAGTACAAGAGCTTGGGGGTTGGAACTCCCTTCCAGTAGCATCTAGAAAACGAGTGAAGGTTGGAGCCTTCAGTAGGCTAGTGCCTACGTACTAGTAAATGGATCGGCTAGTACAAGAGCCAGGGGGTTGGATCACCCTTGTAGTAGTAGCTGGAAAAATATTGAAGGTTGGAGCCTTCTGTAGGCTGACGCCTACATACTAGTAAATGGATCGGCTAGTACAAGAGCTAGGGGGTTGTAGCTCCCTTCCAGTAGAAGCTAGTGAACAAGAAAAGGTGGTAGCCTTCTGTAGGTGGGCGCCTACGTACTGGTATGACTCTACACTACTAAAAGATTGTAAACAGGATTTTCTTATATTAAATGAAGACAACAGTAGGTGATTTTTGTCTCGCATTGGGTTTCTGGCTTAAATATTGGTCTTCATGTGTGTTTATTATGTGTGATGGTTTATTCTATTATTACTACACATGGTTACTGTTTATATGGCTAATGAAGTACTAATGCACTAATTAAAGATCAACATATGATGAATTAATTGAATCATAATTTTGTTGGATATATGTTGGTGTGGTGAAGTAAAATTATAAGTGTGGACACAAACGAATTCCTCTAGCCTGATAATGCATCTAGCCACAACAGATACATTCTATGGAAGATTTCCTTATGTTAGAATCAATCAAGAGGGTCTACCTCTTGGTCGCTTATCCTGCTTGACGATGTCCTCTCTTTCTCACTCTAGCAATCTCTCGCTTCCTTTCTTCAAGCTCCTGTAAAAAGTAAACAACAACAACATTCAAACATAATAATTGACAAATTGAAATTCAACATACTTAACAAGTCAAGAAACATTAAGACATGGATGTGTAATATTACAAAACATGTAGGAAATCAATCGATAGTTTCATATATTAATATCGAAGAGATATTACAACCATTCGTCTTGATGTTCTAGTCTTCGTCTGATAAGACCAGGTTCCCACACACTTCTGCTAGAATTCCTTGATGGCTTCAAACAACAATAGTTTTAAAGATCTTCCCTTTAGGCTTCACTCCAAACCAAAACACACTTCTCCCTCAAAAAACTAGATATCTACAACTAGTAATAGCTTGATTGTCTACTCCAAAATAACATCAACACTTTGCAACTATAACACTCACACTCAGCCAAAACTATCAACTGTGACTAGTTTGTGCTTGGGAATAAGGGAGGTTTATATAGGAAATATGGATGGGAGATGGATCCTCTTATCATGGGAGAAGGACTTATCCCTTGAGTTATTTCCATCATTATAGGAGAAAGGAGCCCAAACTGTCATCCTCGACCCCATCCGGCGAAACCATTTACTAGACTTCCATTACGGAGGTTCTAGAGCTGGAAGCTTCGGCTCTAATTTAAAAAACTTTCCATAACAGGATCGGTGTGACTAAAACACAACTTAATCGCTCTGGTTGGGGCGATGAGTAATGTTAATGTCTGCACATTGGTGTAGGGGAGAGAAAGGTCATTAGTGCCGAGATTGTAAATTGGGAAGAACAGAAGTTTCAGGGGAAATGGTGCAAAAGGGAATTTATCTGCTCATGAAGAGGGACGGAACAAGAGTTTCTTCATGAAGACAAATCATGTGGGATTAACTATAGAGGTCCTCCAGGATCAAGGAACGGGGAGTGCAGTGACAGTGACAAAATTCAATGTAACAAATGCCCCCTAAAGCTGAAGGCCAAGCTGGAGCGAGGGATGAAATGCTTTATAAATCAATGCAGGGAACCAGTCTGGCATTGAAAAACCTGCAAGCAAGTATAGATACATATACATAAATTGAGATCTCTGTCAAATGATACATGAATCATGTCATGGATGCAACCATGTAGAGAATGATCATGTAAATGGAACCAGGTATGGGCACAACCATCTGTCAAGGGGGATCATAATGAAACCAAGGTATGGTTGTAGCTATCCAATAATGAGAAGGATCACATATGATAACTTGTGGTCTGGTTGTGGATAGCCATCTAAAAGAGAAATGTATATCAACATAGCCATGTCACATCACTTCATAACCTAGACTTTTTGTGATCTGAGTACAAGGTCTTGCACTCCAATATGACCCGATCAAAATACAGATCCTATCATGCGAATGGATGTATTGACATCGAACATGCCAGAAAGTCACTTGATTACCAACAATGATGTAAACTGTTAACAAGCACAAGAGAAACTACCAATAATGACAATGGTCCTGAAGTTACTATCAGCAAAATTTATGAAATGTGAATACAGGAACTAAAGTTGAACACCCATGAAATCACTCAATCGAAATACAATGATGTGAACTTGTCGTTGAGTGTGAAGAACTTCCCATTAGGGCATGCAAGTTCTAAGGTATTTTTAGGGAGTCTGTCGGTCAACTTTCCAGATAATGAGTTGAAGTTGATGGAAAGAGACTGTGTGAAAGGAGGTCCATAATGAATCCCACATCATCAACGCGAGACGAGAGGATGAAAAATAATTTTGGATGATATAGAGAATCCGAGGTAGGTGTAATTGCAGAAGGACAACTCTTGAACATATCGGCGACATAACTGAAAGTTCGGCAGCTTTTGGATCCATTGGATCGATGGTCATGATGATGTGGCAGAGATAAAATGTGAGGAAAAAATGAATGACCCACAACCAGGAAGGTCCACGATACAGAGGAGGATGTCCCAACCCAAAACGAAGAAAAGAGTATCATGTTTAAGAGTGAGCTGTCGGCACGACTGACATATTTCCAAATTCCCCCCCCCCACTATTTCTGGCAAGTACCCCAATTATTTTTTAATTGCAAGCATGAAGGGAATAGCATATGCTTGCAATGTAAGTTCATCCTTAGGAAAAATCTAACCTAGTAAGCTTAATGAGACCTAGGAAGGAGAAGCTCATTTTCATCATGGTGATGAATCTAATGTCCTTTAATAGTTTAACGAGTCCGACAAAGGTGTAACTCAATATCTTTTTCATGTTTATAGAGTTTGAAAAAGACACATAAAAGAAAACTCCACATGGTCCCTTTTTTGTACATTTGTGTCTCTCGAGCCCAGAAAGGTAGAAAAGAATACTTGAGAGAACCACTTGACCATTTTAGTCAAGGAGTACCATTTTCATAAATAGTGCCTCCCATCCCAAAAAAGGGGTAAACTTATATTGGGCACATGATGTTTCGCATCTATTGACGAGCTCGAAATGACAAGGGCTTGTTCATATTTTCACTTTTAAACGGTCGGAAAAGAGCTGAAATCGGACCCCCCACTTTTATTCTCTTTAGTGAGTCAAAAAGGGAAAAAATACTCGACAATATTTTCATTGAGTCTAACGAGTCAAGAAAAGAGCTGAAACGTGACTGATCATCATTGTTGAACATCCATCACATGTCAATGCACAAGTAAGGCAAAGTGTATTATTGAGTCCTTGAGGCAAAATAGGTCAACAATGTTTGCAAAACCTGATATTTTCATGAAAAAATGAATAAAAAGGGGAAAAGTAAATATATTTTTACCATTTACCATTTTACCTTTGTTGTGAAGAATTTTTACCCACCTTTTCCCTAATTGTTCCAAAGTAGATTGAGGGAGATCCGGGAGGTCAATCAACAAGCTGTTCGTTCCAGGTAACAGCCAAAGCCCTAAGCTCCATTTTTATGCTATTTATTTCTATTTTTGGTTATTTTTTTGGATTTTTAGGTAGGTTTTGAAAATATTTTTCGCCCTTGGTCGGCACAATTTCTCGGCACGGAATCGCGCCGGACGAAGGTGATTTGAAAACCCATATGCATCGATCAATGAAACTATTTTAAAATAGGCACGTCGACACCGTGGAAAGGGAAAAACCCTATGTTCTACAAAACTCACCATTTAAGCTTGAATTTTATGTGCCAAGGATGATTATTAACTCAAATTAATGGGTTTTGCAGGAGAGAATTTCCGAAAATGGTTGATTGGAAGGAAAGGGAACATGAAGATGTTGACACCCAGGCAATAAATGATCCAAATTTCCTGGAGGCCTTGAGGGCTTGTGGGCTCCTCAAATTCTTCCTTACACCAAGGATGCGGGCCCAGCCCGAGTTGCTTCGATACTTGATAAGTCTTTGGGACATTAATTGGGAGATTTTTGCCATTGGGGACGAGGAGTTGGAGGTTACAACTTTAGATATCTACTTCATAATTAGACTGTCTCGTAGAGGTGACCCAGTGAACTTGTATGGGTCGTGTCCGATCAAGGAAAGCATATCTTCCCTGATTGCTGAACACTGCCCTGAGGCCTAGAAATCCAAGAGTGGGAAGATAGAGATTTCTAGTGTGCAGGATTTGACACTGAAGGTGCTTCTGTTGATTTCAACAAAGTGGCGGGGTCCCAGGTGGAAAATGAGACTAATAAGTCAAAGTTCCTTCATGCTATTGACTTCACAACTCCTAAGATCTTCAACTAGGCAGAGGCCATGAAGATGAACATCAAGCGCTAGTTATCCAAGGCCAAGGTGGGGAATCTGAAGCAATTTTTCTTCATATCTATAATTTTTACCTTCTTCCTGGAACAAGTGCCATTGTTATAGTATCAGTTGACTGAGGTAGATCCTCTTATGCCACACGATCTGCGGATGGCCCGCTGGAGTTGTTTGATGCCCAGGATAACTTGGGTTAGCACATGTCATACCGACCTCAATTATTCTCATGGATACGACGACAGAAGAATGTCGTGGAGGATTAGCCATACAATGGTAGTGATTTCCATGGAGATCCAGATATTCCCTTACCAGATGGGGTGGACTTCAATGACGACGGTAAAAAATCAAAATTTTTTAGTTTTGAGATTTTTTAATTGTTTTTCGTATATGTGTGCTTATAACATTTCTCTTGTTTATGTAGACGTTGGACCAGAGTGGCCAGCCGAGATGTCCCTGATAGCCAAGCGCATCCCCTACCCTATTGATGTTGTCGCCCCTTATCAGGAAGGGAGTGATAATGAGGAGGAGATCTCAAGGAACCTTGAGGGGTTAACTCATGGTATCCCAGAGTATGCTCGGATAGGAGACATGCCCCGTCGGTACCAGAGGCAAACGGTGGAAGTCTCAGATTAGATCCACCGACTGCTGAGTCGCGTTTCATGAGTCCTCTCATGCTACCATGACCACCATGTTGATTAGTTCCTAGGTCTAGCACTTACATATTTTTTTAGGCCTGCGTGCCACGTATGTATGAGGCCTCTGATCCATTGATGTTATTGTAGATACACACATTATTTTTTTGGGTACTTATGTATCAACATTCTCACCATATATATATATATATATATATATATATTATATATATATATATATTGTATTTTCCTGTCTATTATGGTACAAATGGTTTGTATTATCTTTAACATGTTTCGTAAATGTCTATCCTACATGCAATTATCCAATGCATCTGTTAATGTATTCATGCATCTAGGAATATGATGATATGTAATATAGTCAAAATGTCTTTCCATTAGATGGATATGAAGATACATTCGTAATATTTGAGGGTTCCTAATGGAATATTTCCTGTTGAGTTGAAGGATGACAAGCTGTGAATCCAAGTTGACAACCAATTCTCTAATGCCCAGAGCGATGGCTTCTGACAATAGTTCGATGACCGCACTGTATTCAGAAATGTCGTTGGTTGTACAACCTAGGCAGATACCTTGAAGGTCAATCAACTCACCATTAGGGTCATAGATAGCCCATGCCACAAATGATAGGTTCTAGGTACTACGGCAAGCACCATCAATGAAACCAATGTGAGGAGTCGTAGACATCTGCAAAGCAAGAAATCAATAGTAAAGAGGAAATTTGTTTGAAAACTATCACATAAAACTACGCTATACACAAATGAATCACACACTAATGTACATAAGTAACCATGCAAGATGACCTAAGCATAGTACTTTTTGAGGTAAAGCCCATTTCGGGGCTTATAAAGAGGATTTCCTTGATAATCAATAAGCTCATAGGAACCTTTCTACAAAATGTGTTTTATAATATAGGGCCCATGCCACATAGGTTCAAATTTTCTTGCCCCTATCTTATCATTAGCTTGGTCGTATAATAGGACCAAATCACCCTCGGAGAATGCACGAGGGGAGACCGACTGATCAAAATTGGATTTGACTCATTTCTTTTGTGCTTTGATGACCAAGGCAGCGAGACAGTGAGTCTCATCCAGATGTTCTAAATGTAAGAGGCATTCCTCTTGAGGTGATGTTTCGGGGAGGAGTTCAACAACTAACTTGAGTGAAGGAATCTCACATTCAATCGACAATGTTTCTTCTAGACTGCAGAGCAACTTGAATGGTGTGAAACCAGTTTTGTCTTTGGTTGAAGTTCGGTAGGCCCACAACGCTGAAACGAGAATGAGATGCCAATTTTACTTGTGCATCCAAATAGTAAGCTAAAGCATTATGACGAAAACCTTGTTCACGACTTCAACTTGGTGATTTGCCTAAGGGTAATATGGGGTCGAGCCATTGTGGTGCAAACCCAATGCAAAAGTCAACTCTACCATCATGTAATATCAGAAATGGCAACCATGGTTTGCGACGATGGCTTGGGGTATGCTGAACCTGTAAATAACATGGTTAAAAAGGAATTGAGCCACCGTCTTACTATCTACAGAATATGTAGGCATCACTTCAGCCCATTTGGCAAAATAATCCACATTGATGATAATATAACCATGCCCGCCAGCTGAATGAGGGTTACATGTCATATAATCGATGCCCCATTTGGCAAAGGGACCAACGGTAATGGCAGGGTCTAGGTGAGCAGGTGGGGTGCACATCTTGCATCGATAAATTTAGCATTCATGGCACCTACGAATAGCAAGAATGCAATCCTTGAAGATAAACGGCCAAAAATAACCAGCGCGAAGGATTTTTTGAGCTGTAGTGTAACCAAAAATATGACCACCACATGCAATGGAGTGGCATTCATTGACATTTCTTTCAGATTCCTCGATTGTGAGGCATTGATGAAGAACATAATCGACACTGACACCAATAATACGGTAGGGTTTGGAATGATGTCGAATCCTTCGATGATCATCCTTGGTCAACACGGACTAGAACGTGGAGGTTTGGAGATACACGATGATATCACCATACCACGGATCAAGGGTTCTAATTAGGAAAAGGGTCTCAACTGGAAGTTGTTCATCTACACCAGCAGGGAGAGCTTTGGAGGGGGGGGAAAGATCAATTCAGCAATAACAAGTGACTTCTTAGATTTGGCCGTAGTTAAGAGAAAATTGAATTCTTACAGGATAATGATCCATTTAGAATACTTGCCCCCAAGCAAGTGATGAGTCAGGATATAGGTCATAGGGTTGCATTTATAAATCACTGTACTTGTATGTAAAAGGATATAGTGCCGAAAGCGTTGAACAACCTGAATGACAACCAAAGACAACTTCTCGACATGTGCATAACATGTTTCAATGTCAAGGAGATTCAAATTAAGGTAGTAGATTACATGTTCGTCGCCTTCATCGTCATCTTTGACCAAAACCATAGCAATGGTGATAGGGTGCTGTCGCTAGGTAAAGGAAGTAATCTCGATAATAGTCTGGTGGATACAACAGAGAAGCATTTATGAGGACGACCTTAAGATCATCAAAATATTTTTGGGCCACCTTGTCCCATGCAAAGGGAATTCCCTGTTTGAGTAACTGGGTAAATCGTGTGGCTAGCCTGACGTAGTTGGGATTTAAACGACGGAGAAGGTTGGCCTTTCCTTGTAGGCTCTAGAGTTGGTGCTGTGAAGAAGGAGGGGATAAATTTACAATGGCCTCGACTTTGAGCAGATCCAGGTGAATACCATCCCCGGAAATGATAAAGCCAAGGAGTCGTCCTAATTCAACGTAGAAAACACATTTGTGTGGATTTAACCGAATGTTATAGTGCCTGAAGCGTAGAAAAATTTGCCAGAGATGGTCTGGGTGGTATTACCACTTATGAGAATGGGCAGGAAGGTCATCCAAGTAAGGTTGGACAATGTTGCGAATATCGTGAAACGCATAGCACATTGCACGTTGAAATTTTGCCCCGACATTTTTTAGGTTGAAAGGGAGTTTCTTGTACACAAACGTACCCCATTGATAGATAAAGGTTGTCTTTTCTTGGTCAGACGGTGAGATATTAATCTAGTTATAACAAGAAAAACCACCCAAAAATAAAAATATCTCGCTCCTGACACATTCATCAATGATATTATTAATAAAGGGAGTAGGATAGTTGTCTTTAGGACAAGCACAATTAAGATCTCAATAATCCACACAAACATAGATCGTGCCTTGTTTTTTAGTCGTTGAGACAATATTGGACACCCAGTCTATAAGGGGGATGGGATAGATGAACCCAACTTTGAGAAGCTTTTCGACTTCACCCTTAGTAGCAGCGACCCTCGTAAGGTGCACCAAGCGAATTCGTTGGAAAACAGGCTTCGCATGTGGATACGTTGGTATTTCATGCACCACAATGCTAGGATCGATGCTAGGCATTTCTTTGTAAGACCACGCAAACACATCACAGAATTCCTGAAATGGACGAGTATATGTCTTGATCTCATCTAGAGAACAAGATACCCCAATATGAACATGTTCAACGACACCCGGCTTGATAGAAATGTTAATCAACATCATTTGGGTAATATTACCCAGATTTCCTTTCGACCATACTCATGAGTAATAGTTGGCAACGGAAAAGGAAAAGAGGACTCTTTGAAAGTGGTAGACATGACTACCGTGCGAGGCAGGAATGAGGAGTGATGATGGGTATCGATCCATGGTGGTTCCTTGAGAGACATGATTTCCATGATACCTTCATCAACGAGGAAGGTCTCAGCTAAGGGATCAGATGATTCCAAAGCACCAAGCCAAGGGGATTAATAGTATATATCAAGAGAGGTCTTCGACATATGAGAATCAGAGGATGCATGGTTCAAAGCCAAAAAAATTTCCACGTAACTGAATTCGATGGGACTAAGCAGCATAACCTCACCCCAAGTATCAGCAAGATTTGGTGTAGGTATGACCTGGGGATCAGATTTGACCGAGATCATGTTGATAGAGGCAACATGAGGAGGTGGGATTGGAAAAATTCCCATTAAGGTAGAATATTTGAAGAGAGATACCCCCACACTCTCATAGAGAGCACCAAAGTGCTTAACATATGAAACATTACCATCCGAGGAGGACAAGGCAAAGAAAGAAAGCGGATCGACAGTGAAAATTTTCCCTTTATGGGGAAAATGGATCATGCAGAACAAGGAGGAGGCCATGGCATGGATGGCATGAGTCCAACTTCAGCTGAGTAGAATATTATAATTGAGATTGGCATCAATAATTTCTACTTCAAGTTGCACTGTCTTTCCTTCTAGGGTGATGGCAAGGTTAGGTAAGACACCAAAGGTTCGCAAATCACACCCATTGAAAGCTTCCAAAGTGTTTGGAGACTGGGTCAGTGCAGGGGAACCAATAGCCTTCCAACATGCAGTTGACATGATGCAGGTGGAAGCACCTTCGTCAATGACAGTGTGGTGGATGGTCTTCTCGTTAATGACTACCTGAATAAGAAAGGAAATATGACGAGGGAGTCATGGAACATGGTTCTCCAGATTGAAAAATATCAAATTAGAATGGGTGGGATCGATGCTCCTGATAGTTGACAACAAATATTTCCGATATGATGGGCAGATTTAGAGTACCTCGAGAGCCAAAATGGCTGACGGTGCCTAAGCCAAGCCCTCAACAATATTGTAGTGCTGAGTGGCTCGAGCGTTGGGATTATAGGTGGCTTTTTGTAGCACACCTCGAGAGGGTGTCCAAGTAGAGGAATCAGGGTTAGGGTGCTCAATTTTCAGAGGGACAGAACTCGAGGTAGAAGAAGAAGATGCAACTTCTTTTTCTTTCCCAGCTGTTGGGGCTGGAGTTTGATAATATTTTGATCGGGTAGCTACATTAATAAGCATGCTCATCATGAACAGTTGAGATCCGGAGGAAGCAGATAGGGGTTGGTCTACCATTTAGGCCTGCTAAGACAGAAATGGCTCTTTAAGGATAGCAGGGGTCCCTTTGAGTAGGTGACCAACTTCGGATCGTTGAGGAAAATCCTTGGTGTAGTGATCCTCCTCACAAATAAAGTAGGGAAACTTAGGTTTCCATTCCAAAGATTTTCCAGCAGACGATTTGGGAGTACATTGTCTTAGGGCATTGGCTTTAGCTTTGCCTTTGCCTTTATTTTTTCCTTTTGAGGATTTGTCCCATACAGTATACTGGACAGCGTGGACCTCTGAGATTTTACCAGGGCTAGTGTTACCGGGAATAGTGTCCACTCGGATGCTACTATTCCCACTAAGATTGGTAGATATCTTAGAAACAAACAAGTAAAGTCTACTTTGGTTTTCCTTTATGAAAATAGATAAGATTGGAACCGAGGAGACCAACCTTAGTCTTGCGCTTGATTTCCTTATTTGATTCCTCTCCTTATTGATAAAGCTTTGCTGCTTCTTCTTCTTCTGCCTAGCTTCAAAGAGCACCAATGGAATCACAACAACATACTACTATCAAAGAACAAAGATCTATATTCATAAATAACACAAGAAAAAATGTGCGTTAACCATACAAATGCATATATAAGTAAACATACAAGAATATGGAGGAAAACTTGAATAGCTTTATTAAGATGAAAAATAGCAAGAGGATTACAACATATGTTCTGACTCAACATCATCCTCCAGCTAGAAAGCCCTTCTTCACCTCAAGTAAAGATTAGCACCCAACACTATGAATATACACCCGAAAACCAACAACACTTCTCTACAAGATACAAGATTCCAACCTCTGGATCTCTGTGATGAGGGATCCATAAATAGATGATTGTAGGGAGGCGAGTCATCTTCTGGGGTTTTGATTAGTGTCCTCTCTCTGATAGTTCCTTCTTCCACTTGGAGAATGATGATCTCTTACTCATCCCTGGTCAAAAACAGAGAGGAAAGTGTCAGAGGGGAAGCTTCTGGAAGATTCCATGATCTTCCACCTCGCATTTTGTCCCTACCATTTGTCCATTCTCGACCATCACACCCTACAGAGGAGCCGTTTAGTATGCATCACACCCTATACACTGGGAAGGTGATATGCATCGCACCCTCTACACTGGGTTTTCAGTATGGTCCAGTTTTGACCATTTATGGACAATTTTTAGTGGAGAACTTCTGGGAGATGATGTAATGAGCTGACCTTGTTCCTTTAGGTAGTGAAGCAACACTTTTAGGGACTTAGGAGCCCCCAGTTTATGGACATTTATGATTGGGGTTGAAGTGCCCAAAAATGTCTATAACAGCTAGGTGAATTCTGAGATGAACTAGTAGGAGTAGCATTTGAGACCGACTTATGTTTGGAAGAAGTTTTAGCAAGGGTCTAGGATACTAAACCAATAACTCCATCAATGGGAGGAACAACTAGTGACTTTGATGCTACGGGATTGGATGATGGCTGTGGAGCATTGGTTAACAACTCGTACAAAGTGCTAGACTGGGAGTAAACTAGATTCAAGTACTGGGCACAAGCAATGGCTTGCTCTTCAGTGACACATCCACCCATAGATATATCACAAGCAATTAGGAATATGAATGATTTGGTAAACCATTCAATGAGAAACTGATGATTTGTCTCAAATTTGATCAGGCGACATCTACCTCTCCATTCATGGATGTGATCAGAGATGTGTGTCGCAGTACCTTGCTTACCCGATGTGAGCAAATAGGTGCCAGTTTCACAATGAACGGGCAACTGGAAATGCATGAGGAAAGCCATGAATAATAAATTAAAGTCATGGTAAGAACTTTGAGGTAACTCAATGTACAAGTTCACTGCAACACCTGTGAGGGTTCATTGGAAAAGATGAAGATGAATGGAATCATCCACGTATGAGTTCGACAAGAACTAGAGGTGATATGTCATCACATGGGCCTTAGGATCTTCTTTAGCTTTTCCATCAAATTTTGGGCAATCACTTGGTATCTTGGATGACACCGGAGGCTAGTATTGTGAATGAAGAATCAGATCATTCGTAAGGTGCAATAAATCTGACAACTCAAGTGTAGTTATGAAAGATAATTGAGTGTTAAAAGGCATGGGAAGCTGATAAGTGGGGCCAAAGGGAGGATCCCATCCCTGTTGGTAAGGATTTTCACCCCACAGTGGGGGATTTTGGCCATATGGCATGCGAGGTTGCCCCCATTGTAGATTACCTTGACCATAGGGAGGATTTTGACCCTCAATACCTTGAAATTGTCTAGGCATAGGTTGTTGATTAGCAATGTATAGGCTAAAAGGCTATTGAGCCTATTGACCTTGGCCATATGGATATGGAACCTATTGTCCTAGAACATAGGGCTGATGAACCTGTTGTCCTTGAACAAGAGGATTATGGACCTAAAGCCCTTGGGCATAAGATTAATACAGTTGTTTCCCTTGGACGTATGGGTTTTGTACCTAGTTCCCTTGACCGACAGGATTCTAAACCTGTTGACCTAGGACAAGAGGGTTTTGGGCCTGCTGCTACATGACGTGAGCTTGACCCTAGCCCTACAAGGGTTGTCCTTGTTGGTGTGTATACAAGGGTTGCTGCTACCCTTGTTGGTTTTGTTGTCGCAAGGATTGACCTTGCAGTTGTAAAAATCATCATTGGGGTTGTAGAGGTTGGCCTTACGACGGTATGGGTTGAGAGGCGTGCGGAGCATATTTCATCTACTGCTGTGCGGCTTGCTAAAACTATTGTAACGATTGACCTTGTGGTTGTCCTAGTTGTTGTAAAGGTTGTCCTTGCTATTGCAAGGGTACTTGTACAGTGGCCAGGAAATTGTAGAACTGAATCTGGCTATAGCCAGGCTGAATGTACTACTCAGATTGGAGGGTTTAAGGTTGATTATCCAATCCTTGAGAACCATATGGAATGTAAGGATTTTTGTATTGGACCTGAGCCCCATAGGGCTACTGATACTGAACATTGTTCGATCTAGATAGGCCAATGGGATTCTGAACCTATTGGTGCTAGACATTGCTTGATCAAGTGGGATCAACAGGGTTATAAATAATACCAGAAGAGGGCTGGTTTATACCAAACATGCGACCTTGTGATCCGCTTACATTAGCGACCCCTAACACCATAGAAACATTCAAGTTCCGCCCCCTATGCGGTGGCACAATCTGGCCATTGACTAATGGGACAGAGGAACTGACAAAGACAATCTTTGAAACTATCGGTTGTGACTGACATGTAAATGGGATCAATGATACAAGAGTATTCAGAATGGTGGGTTGCACCAGGACTGAAGTAATAGCCTGTTGGAAAGTCATGTTCATGACAAACGAACCTAACACCTAACAATCATACAGGATTATGGTAGAGTGATGGGGCAATAGGTTTGCCTGAAACTAAGTGCCCCAAAGACACATAGTTGGGTGGCAAGTTGGCGAGAATACCTTCCCAAAAAGGGAAAACCTCTGGAGGGAACTGCAATTGCAATTATTCCCCCTCAATAGTGTGTGGAGTAGAAACTTTGGACTCATCCAGAGATGTGACTAGGGCGTCGCCTTCAAGTTCCATGTTTGAAAAACAACAATGACGAATGACCAAATGTGTGCTACGGGATAGTTCCAAAGGAACACCCGAATAGTCGTACGGACTGTAAGGACGCTGCGGTGATATCTCAACAACGTCAAGCAGAGATTTCAGAGGATAGATAACCAATCCAAGCTAATCGTCAATGGTTGACGAGTTCTCCGGAGATCAAACGGGATTGTCCAGAGATTCTGAGCCAAGATCAGTAGGTGACCCTATATCGAAAGTAGGTGGAGGAAGAAATGACAATGGTTGAACATTCAAAACAATTGCGAGTTCAACATTTTTTTCCTCGATTGACTCTGATAACTCAGGAAATGGCTCCTCAGACACTATTTCAAATGGATGAGAGGAAGAGGAATTGGGTGAACTAGATGGTTCAGCCATGATGACCTTGTCTTAGTTAATAGAACAAATAACTTCAAGGATTTAAAATGTCCTTTTAAGCGAACTGACGATTTGGTAAAAAATACTAACAGGATGTTTTGGATCGCTACCAATCAATTATTAAGATTCATAAAAGACTGATGCTCTTTCATTTTTTAAGAGTCAAGAAAGAAACAAAGATGACTCTATCACTTTTGATTAGAAATGAGATTGAAAGGACACGTGCTCGAATGATATTTTAAATTTAATGAGTTAAAAGGATCAAATGACTACTCTGGATGATCTAGGTAAACATGATTACTAGGAAACCATGAACTGCAGAATACCTCCTGGTGAACCAAGAAGTACGAGCAGGAAATCTCCCCAAATGCTGTGTTTGGTGTATCACGATCACAAGGCGGCTAACTTGACTTCCTAAGGATAAAAGGATTGCAGCCTAGTGGGGCCTCCCGTTATATACTTGATGGTATGGGGAGAAAAAATCTGTGCTAGCGCTGTATAATGCTGAAGCTCACGATAGCTTCTAGGCTTAAAAGCACAAGAACACATCTTTGGCCTAGACCTTCTAGATATGATTGTTAATGTCAAATGCGCCTTAGGGTAATTGAATTCATTTTAGAGTTGATATTGAGTTAAGTTTGAGTTTTTAGGTCTTAGTGATGCTACTCGAAAAACCTCAAATGTAGCTAAATGAGACAAGACCATTTCAATTCAATGAAATGCCTACACTAGAGAGGGTAGAAACTACTCAATCAAATGAAAAAAATGAAGCAACTGAAAATGAAATGATCTTTCACTACCTTAGTTTTTCAAAAAAAAAAAATTAATGAAAAATGCATTCTAATTCCTAATTTCGTAACAAGAACTTATCTATTAGTCCTTTCAAAAATAAAATTTATTTTCCTTTTTCAAATTCTGATGCAATTCTAGTTTTTAAAAGGATGAAAATTATCATGACATAATGATGAAACAAGCTATAATTTCATACTTTCTCATGAAATAACAAAACAAACTTTTCGCATAAAATCCTTCAATGAAAATTTTTTCAAGACAATGAGCTCTTCAAGCAGATGAAAACATGAAAAGAGAAGTTCATTCACATCAATGAAACACTGAATTTACCAAACACGAGGCCAAAAATGTAATTTATGCTGGAAAGAGACGTTCAATCTAGTAAACATAACTTTTTTCAAACTTGTGCAAAAAGAGGTCAAAGTCATAAAAGGACCAGAAACAAATGCAAGGAGTAAACACACCTACAACCTGACTTAGTGAGTTCACAAATTGCTGAATGGCGACCAACTAGATGCCCTAGTGTCGCTGGCCACTCAATGATTCAATCAATCAAATAGAAAGATGACAAGCCAACAAGAAAGAAAAACCAAATGAAAAGTAGCTTTATAATAAGGGAGAAAATAGTCCAAAAAGCTCACGGCGTCAAAAACACAAGAGCAGAACACACTGGCCAAGATTGGGGTTGAGCCCTAATCTTCACTTACAGGCATCAATGTGACTTCCTAATTGATAATAAGCACTAGAGGCTGGTTGGCGCAACTGTTCCTCAACAATTCACGTTGCTCAACGCGACTATCAATGGATTAAGCATGCTAGCCAAGGTAACTAAGGATAAATAAAAAAAATTCAAAACAAGGACCAAATTTGCTACTATGAATTTTAGACTTAGGCTAGTAAGCAGAAGAAAGGAAACAGAAGCAAAGGGAAAATGTGAAACTAGAAAAGTTCTCATGAAATCATGAAATCCAAAACAAGTAAGAGGATTGGGATCCCAAGTGGAGTCGCCAATTTGTGGTGAAGTAAAATTATATGTGCGGACATGAACGAATTCCTCTAGCCCGATAATGGGTCTAGCCACAATAGATACATTCTATGGAAGATTTCCTTAGGTTAGAATCAATCAAGAGGGCCTACCTCTTGGTCGCTTATCTTGATTGATGATGTCCTCGCTTGGTGGCTCCAAAATCTCTCACTTCCTTCTTTAAGCTCCTGTAACAGGTAAACAACAACAACATACAAACATAATAATAGACAAATTACAGTTCAACCTACTTAAAAAGTCAATAAACATTAAGACATGGATATGTAATATTACAAAACATGCAGGAAACCAATCGAGAGTTGCATATATTAATATCAAAGAGAGATTACGACCATTCATCTTGACGTTGTAGTCTTCCTCTGACAATACCAAGTTCCCACACACTTCTGCTAGCATTCCACGAGGTCTTCAAACAATAATAGTTTTAAATCTCTTCCCTTTAGGCTTCACTCCAAACAAAAACACACTTCTCCCTCACACGATTGTATAGCTACAACTAGTAATAGCTTGCTAGTCTACTCCAAAATAGCATCAAATATTTGAAACTATAACACTCACACTCAGCCAGAACTATCAATTGTGACTAGTTTGTGCTTAGGAAGAAGGGAGGTTTATATAGGAAATATGGATCGGAGATGGATCCTATTCTCATGGGAGAAGGACTTATCCCTTGAGGTGGTTCCATCATTATAGGGGAAAGGAGCCCAGACTGTCATTCTCGACCCCATCTAGCCAAACCATTTACGAGACTTTTGTTATGGAGCTTCTAGAGCTGGAAGTTTCTGCTCTAATTTAAAAAACTTTACAACAAGACTGTTACGACTAAAACACAACTTAGTCGCTCTAGTTGGTGCAAGGAGTAGTGCTAATCTCTACACATCGACACAGGGGAGACAAAGGCCATTAGTGTTGCTCTCATAAACTGGGCAAAACAGAAGTTTCAGGGGAAATGGTGCAAAAGAGAATCTATCTGCTCATGAAGAGGGGCACAATGGGAGTTTCTTCATGAAGGAAAAGCATGCCGGGTTCACTGTTGAGATCCTCCAGGATCAAGGAAGGGGGAGTACAGGGATAGTGACAAAATGTTGTGTAACAGTTGGTTTCTTTAAAGATAGTTGCGTGTACACACGAGTTACCTTCATTGAAGTAGCATAGATAAATTTGAATATGAAATGAAAAAGTTAATGATTTGATAAATAACGATTGATCCCCCATCTCAGTATTATTTCCAACAAATTGGTCACCCTATTTTCTTTGTGCCAGCTATTTGGATGAGTCTACAACCTGTATGGGCACAGTTTCATAAATCTGTGCATGTTGTGCTTCCTACTGTGTCTGTTCCTGTTGCGCTTCCTTCTCCTATTTATGCAACTCTTATTCTTTATGGAGTGGCTACTTCAACTCTTATAACTCCTTCACCATTTCCTCCATCCTCTATTTCTCTCTCTGCCTTTGCACGTTCCACCTGTTGCATTGTTTCCTCTTCGACTCTCTCTCCAAGGATTCTTTCAACACAAGTGAATCTGCTTTGAACATGCAACTTTTCTCTTCCTCTGCACTATCGACAAGCTTTCCCTTACCTTTGTCATGCGTCAGTACATTACCATTTGCTATTGTGGATGATGCTTCTCTCTGAGATTTTGATTCTGTCTACTTTGCTAACCATTCCACAGCTATGATGATCATTTATTGGGCCTCAAGAAGCTGTGACAATATCTCCACGGGTCTTCCTCAAGCCAATGACACACCTCGTGGATCCATAGAAACCACACTCTTGAAAAATGTTCTTTAACCAAGCAGTGCGGGTCATAGAGATTAAAACTCTTGGTACCGAAAGTAAATCTTTTGAGCTCATTGGTATCGGCATTAGTATTCTTAAGATTCAGTATCTTCTACAACCTGATCCCCAAGAGAAGAGCAGGCCAGGGTGCCTTCTCCTTCCGATGCAATCTAGCTAACACTACTATCGAGATGTCGTATGACACTTCTTTCATGATGAGATTTTCCATGGAAAACTTCAGTAAAACATGCAGAGGCTTCTCAATGTTGTACATCCATATGAAGGTGCCAAGAGATGAGTCATACCAATCTGCTATGTCGATCAATGCCTCCATTGCTACTTGCAACATGCAAGGTGGATCCTGCTCAAATATCATCCTATACACTACGGTGAAAAAATGGTATGACAACTGTATGATGACTCCACAGGATCTGCATCTAGAAAACAATCTGCAGTAAGTGTGTACAGAGGTTTCCGCTGACATCCATGCCCAACTCAAGCCTCAGAACTACTGACGGGCTTAGATTGCATCCAGAATGTATGTAGACATATAAATCTCTACTTGTTGACCTTAGGGTGGTTGCCAGGCTTCTGTTACCTATCCATTCAGCCTATGAGACAACACGTTAGACTAGTTGCATGGTCTCCCTTCATTGGCCATTTGGTCCAACACGATCACCCAACTTTGCGGGAAGGTCTCCATGCTTGGATGTATATGAGGCATGCGAATATGAAAAACTATAGATATGCCTTCTGCCACATCTTCATCTTGTAAGCTTGGTGTGGTATCACCCTGAACTTGGCTGGCTGCTTCACCCATGTTTTCAAGATATCCCTGGAGTTTGCACTGCCACTAGGTCTACTGAATGGTGTCTCCAATATGATCACCGATTGTGGCAAGTGGTACATATGCTAATAGTCTTCTACCCTGAATGTACCAAGATCTATCCCGCTGAAGCTACTTAACACCATCATCTTGAGATCACTATGCAAGATGATCCAATGTATCATGTCCACACATGGAAACGCAAGATACTTAGATGCAATCTAGTACAATCGAGAGTTGTGAATATTCACATAGACCCTGTGGTCTTCCATATCTTCCCCAAATGTGCCTGAGAATGTATCATTGATGTAATTCCATTTCAACTTGATGTCTTTGTCTATGAGCATCTTGGTGTCTTCGTAAATTTGCAAACTCATAGAAACTTGCTCAATTACATCTCTAGTTGCACTTCTGACAGTGTCCTTTGACCCTCCTCTCTTAGGGGGCAGCAAACTTGAACTACTGAGAGACAGGCAAACACTTGCAATACCTAGATACATGGCGACATTCATGGAAAGAAATCTTTCAGTTGAAAAACAAAACAAACTTGAGGACTGACATGCAACATACCTGGGAGACTGGTGGCAAGGATTGCACAATTTTCACCAGAAGGTGAGGAGACTGACTACTAGACTTGCACAAAGCATAGTATTAACTGTCAGGAGGCTGAATGGATACTAGAATTGGGAAGTGCATAATCTAGGCTAACCTACTAGGGCTGATATTATGTATTACGCACTTTCAGCCAGCAAGACCTGCAAGCCCAAGGACTGCATTGCGCAATTTTCTAGGCCAGCAAAGCACCACCTCTCAGAAATGCGTAGAGAAAGCCTGGAGGATAGTGCCTGGCCAGATTTGAACATTTTATGGGAAGAAGGCAGAGGCTTCCCTCTCAGAAATGCTCAACGTTGTCCAGGAATGGTGAGGTCCAAGTCAAGGTTGCCTAGACCCACCAATGGGCAACTGAAAATATGTGTAGTTTTGAATGCATGGAAAATCTAAGTGTAAGCAAGAATGAATGATCATGCATGCAAATAGCGAATGAAGGATTCATAAAATGGGAAGACATGCATCTGTGTGAAGTGGGTCATTGAAATGCTCGAGTGTCAGTGCAAAAACAATGTCATGCATGAGATAACAGTGAGATGCAAACGAAAACTGAAATGGTGCTTGTATAGGCTAACATGCATGCAAACGACAACAAGAATTCATAAAAATTAAGTAGAGAACACTCACACAAGCAAAAACACAAAAAGAGACACAAAATTTGGAGAGGACATGTAAAGCAGACTTACCCAGAAAAATCTGAGTTGAATGTGGTTATGACTCCTAGATGTGATGTGGGATATCTGATGAGCCTTAATATTACAACAAGAATGTTGCAACTCCCAAGGCTACCAAGTCAGCATTCCACCCGCTGACTAGCAGGTACGGGAGGACGGATGGTGACCTCGTAGGGTGTCCGCGTTTACAAGGTACCATAGGTCTTGTCAGTCAAGAAATTCTCGCTTTTGTTTTTTGCATGCCGTTTTCTGTTGGAGGTTTGTTTTCGCTCAAGGCGGTTTGGGCTCCCGTATACTTTCTGGAAGGATTCCCCTGATAACAGCTCTCCGCGGTGGTTTCGCGTTTGAAGTTTTTTACCTTTCTTCACCTCACTTTTAACCACTGTCGGTTTCCTGGAGCACCCGCGTCGGATCGGGAACCTGCTAGGTGTCAGGGTTAAATCTAGCTAGTTTTTACCATGGGTTTTCCAAACGAGTCGGTGGATCTGGATCCGACGCCTGAAGATATCCTTTCTGTATGGGGCGAGGAAGTTAATGAACAGACTCTCGTGGAGTATTTCGGGCAAATCAAACCTTCTTATCCGGCTTTCCGCTCTGCCGAAGCGCTGCGAGGGAAAACCCCCTTCTCTGAGCAAGGTTTGCCTCTGCCGGGAGCTACAAACAAAGTAGGGTTTTGCCCATCTCCACCAGACGGTCGTGGGAAAGTCTCCTCTCTGCCTGAGGAGCGATCCCCAGTGGGAAAGATCATCTCTCCCTCAAGGGTTTTCAGCCATTCGGGGGGTCTCGAAGATATCATCAACTTCTCGGGCAGGCAGGGTTTGTGGAACTCTTCTGATGCAGAGCTCGGACAGGACAGGGACTCCAGGGTTAGAAGTAGCCCATTAAGAGTTTTCAGGCCGCTCTTCACCAAAGATCTCTTAGCAGGCGACCCGACAAAGCATTTTTTGGAATCTGATGTAGGGAAAGTTTCCAATTTAGGGGATGGTGCTTCAATCTTACGCCCTGAGCTTTCAAAAGGAAAGGGGATCTCGTCTGTCGGAGAGGAAGACACCCCCCTTTATGCTTCGGGTCTGCAATTTACAAAAAGAAATGACATCCCTTCAGCAAGTGAAATGCCGGGTCGATATCAGCCTTTAGAAGCTCCTGAGGCTAGCAGAGAAGAGGCGCTGGGACGGGATAGAATTGGGGACAAGCGAAAGAAGGCAAAAATCATAAAACCAGGGAAAAAACCAGCGAACTTGCTTTTGGGCATGGATGTGCAGGTAGAAGACGCCCTGAGGGTGGCCGAAAGCACGCTTGTGGGCAGAGTAAGAGGCCGCTTGGTCACAGGCAAATTCTTGCAGCAATGGGCAGAGGGCCTTTGGAAGGATTCACCGGCAAAATCTTTTAAAGCTGTAACAATGGCAAAAGGATGGTTTATGTTCAGTTTCGAAGACAAATCAGCATCGGAATGGGTCGAAGGAAGAAATTGGACCATGGGAAAGCGCCCTATTTTCTTCAAGAGGTGGTCTCCGCTCTTTGATGCCACAAAGGAAATGGTTGAGGAGTTTCCTGTCTGGGTGAGGCTCCCTGGACTTCCACCTTTCCTCTGGGTGGACTCAATCTTCTCTTCTATTGGGAACACACTGGGATCTTTTCTGGAAGCTGAGAAATCATACTTAATCACACATGAACGGGCGGTAGCAAGGATTCTAGTGCGTCTGAACCCCAGGAAGCTAATGGAATCAATCAACCTGCAATACAGAGAGATTTTCTTTGAAAAAATTCTAGATTATGAGCTGTTACCCTTCAGATGTCATCGATGTCATGAGCTTGGACATCTGGCTAGAGATTGCCCTCTGGGAGATGCAAAAGGAGGGTGCATTCTCAAGTGGAGCATCGGGCGCAGAACATTAGGGAGGAGCCAATCTCGGTGGAAAATGACTCTCCAGACATCAATCCGATGGAAGGGGTACATGGCCTAGAAGCAGATTACATATCTCAGTCAAAGGAAGCTCCAATCCCTGCGGCAGAGGAGCTGCTCGACATCGCCGTTCCCCCTGCTGGTCCCTCCGAAGACCCCGAGCTTTTTCCTCCTGGTAAGCAGTCTGTTTCTTCTATTCTTGATCTCCCTTCCGTTACAATTTCTGCGATTTCTGATTTGGTTCCTCCTTGAGTCTCAAATGTCAAAAATCTCAATTCCAATGTGGAACTTCTAGCTGATGATTTTCCCTCCATGGATCTGAACCGTGAAATCTCTCCTTTAGATCCTCCTGCTCCCATTTTACACACCCCTGCATGTACCTACAATCTCAAATCCCTGAGTAAGAATCCTGAGCTTCCCCCTGTCTCTGAAGACCCGGTGGGTGGTCTAAGTCCTTCCTTGGCAAAATCCTCCATTAAAAAGGGCAGGGGAAGAAAGTCAAATCTGTTTAAAGCACAAGTCAAAGCTATTATTGATGTAGCTGATGGTAAACAAATGGTTTTCCCTGGGGCGCTTAGAGCAGCAAAACCCCCTGAGGAGGTGATAAAATGATCTGCATGTCATGGAACTGCAGAGGTTTAGCCAGTAAACCCAAAAAATTGGCCTTAAAGGAGCTTGTCTCTCGTTACATGCCTGACTTGATCTTTCTGCAAGAAACGTTGGGCAGGGCGGTAGAAATTGAACTGGCCCTCCGTTCCATCCTACCTGGGTGGTCTTTTGTTGTCCTTGATGCAGATGGCCACTCAGGTGGTCTGGCCATAGGATGCAGGGATGGCAGACTTAAAATCTTAAACCACTGGGGAATGCCCAATGTTTTGGGAATGGAATTTTAGCACTCTGACTTTGACATCTATTTTCTTTCTTTAAACGTATATGGACCCTGCCAGTCAAGGGCAGCTTTCTGGAATAATCTCATGGCAAAGGATCTGCTAAAAGAGAGGCATCTTCTAATTGGTGGAGACTTAAATTTCTCCATTGGGGCTGCAGAAATATGGGGATCATCAGCTAGGACTGATCCCCTTACAGATTTCTTTTCCAATCTCTTCCACTCCCACAAGTTGTTAGATGTAAATCTAATCAAGGCCAAACCGACGTGGAGGAATAGGAGAATTGGGGCGGAGCATATTGCAAAAAGACTGGACCGTTTCCTTATAAATGACCATCTGGCCTCATTTGTCCTGGTCTTCAGGCAGTGGGTGGGCGAAGGGGGAAACTCTAATCACTTCCCCATCCTCTTAGAACTTGCTAAACTCCCGCAAAAACCTGCAGCTCCCTTTAAATTCAATGCCTCCTGGTTGAAAGAAGAGTCTTACAACCAGCTGTTCCAGAAAACCTGGCGTCATGCAAGGAGAGATCTCCTCGAAAACAAGGGAGCCTTTTGCATGGAAAATCTAAAAAGGTTAAAGAAGGCTACTATTGAATGGGCCGTGGAAAGAAAGAAAAAACAGAATGAAGATCTGAATAAGATAGATGAGGAACTCCGTCTCCTTGAAAACCCTGAGGCAAATGCTTATGCCACTCAGGCTTTAAAAGAGAGGATTGTAATCCTTGAAAAGAAGAGAGAAAAAATTTTATTAGATAAAGAAGAAGAATGGAGACTAAAGAGTAGGGCTATATGGCTGAAAGCTCGAGACAAAAACACAAAATTTTTCCATAACTATGCAAAGGGCCGGAAAGCAGCAAATACAATCTGGAAGCCAAAGGACCCAGAGGGCAGAGATGTCTCATCTTTTGAGACTTTGTCGACCATGGGGAAGGACCACTTTAAATCTCTGTTCTCTGACCCAGGTGGGATCTCTTTAGCTGAAATTATAAGAACAACTCAAACCTTCCCCCTCTTTGTGGAGAGGGAAGAGGCCGAAGATCTTTTTCAACAAGTGACAAAGGAGGAAGTTGAAAGTATTATAAAATCTATGGCAAAGGATAAGAGCCCGGGACCGGATGGCTGGACTGTGGAACTTTTTGCTCACTTCTTTGAGCTGATTGGTGATGAATTATCGGATGTCGTGGAGGAATCAAGGCAAAAAGGTGAGATTTTCCCTCCCTTCAATGCAACTTTCATTGCCCTCATCCCAAAAAAGGAGGACCTTGAATCCTTTGAGGACTTCAGGCCAATTTCCTTGTGCAACTGCATCTACAAAATCGTTGCAAAAACCATTGCGGTCCGCCTGAAGCCGGTTCTTTCAAAAGCCATCTCCCAGAACAATTTGGTTTCCTGGATGGTAGACAAATTCATGAAGCCATTGGGGTGGCTTAGGAGACTATACATAGCATCTGGAAATCAAACTCCAAAGGGGCCATGATAAAGATCGACCTTTCAAAAGCTTTTGACAGAATCAGTTGGTCATATCTCAGGATGCTGCTGACACACCTGGGTTTCAAGGTGAACTTCATAAGTTAGATCATGGCGTGTATCTCAAATGCAATCTTTGTTGTTCTGATAAATGGGGCCGCCTCACATTTCTTCAGAAGCCAAAGAGGCCTGAGACAATGCTGCCCTCTTTCCCCTCTTCTCTTCCTCCTGGCAGCTGAAGGACTCAGCAGACTGATCACCAATGCAAAGAGATTAGGTTTGGTTAAAGGTTTGGAAGTTGCTGTAAATCTTTTCATAACCCACCTGCTGGTTGTAGATGATATACTGCTTTTCACAAATGGGTCCATAAATGAAGTAATAGAACTTAAAAGTATTCTTGAGTTGTTCTTGAAAGCTACTGGTCTCCAAATAAATTCCAGGAAGTCCCAACTAATCCTGCAGGGTTTCAATAGACAAGAAGAATTGTTGATTGCTTCTCACCTCCCTTTTGAGGCCTGCAAACTAGAGCACCCCTTCAAATATTTGGGCTTCTGGTTAAAACCCTAAGCCTATAGAAAGGAGGATTGGAATTGGATGGTGGCAAAAATTGAACAAAGAATCTCCCATTGGAGCTTCAGGTGGTTATCGCGGGCTGGAAGATCGACTCTTGTGAAGTCCGTTCTTCAGGCCATGCCAATTTTTTGGGCAGCCTTAACATGGATTCCAAAAGGCATTCTGCACAAGATAAGACAACTGTGCAGCAGATTCCTTTGGACTGGCTCAAGGGAGGACTCTATTCTTCCTTGGGTGGCTTGGGACAGAATAGCAAGACCAAAAGAATGGGGTGGATGGGGCATAAAAAACCTTCATGATTTTAGCATCTCCCTAGCAGCAAAATCTGGCTGGCGCTTAATTACCTCGGAGAATCTATGGACCAGAGTGATAAAGTGCAAATATATTGATCCCATGCCATTGGAAGAGTGGATAAGGGCTCCAAATAAAAAAGGAAGGCACTTCTTGGTGATTTGGAAGGCAACTGTGGAGGCTTTCAAAATTATCGAACAAGGTTTGGCCTGGCAGGTTGGAAATGGCAAAAATGTTAGAGTGGGTAGAGACCCCTGGGTGGGCTGCAACGGTTCCTTCGCACTGACTCCTGCTCTGGTTGCTCACCTTGACTCCCTAGGGCTTCATGGACTTCATCAGATTGCAAACCCTGGCCATTCTACCATATGGGGTCAAGCTTGGAAATCAGCAGAGTCATTAGGAATTGATCCCAGATGGGAGGCCGAATGGCAGGGTTTCCTGCAGGAGCTAAAGAGGTCAAATGTCAGAATTTAGGACAACCTGGATAAATTGGTCTGGGCTCATGCTGAAACTGGTAATTATTCCCCTAAGATGGGGTACTCTTTCCTAATGAAGAGAAAAGGATGGCCTGCCCAAGACTGGTGGGTAAAGTCACTGAAAGAATTAAAATGTCCAAAGAAAGCAAAATTATTTCTATGGTGCGTCCTAAGGCAGAAAATTCCTACCTGGGATGTCCTTCAGGCAAGATTTAAGCATGGACCAGGTAGATGCCCCTTATGCCTCTCGGACTCGGAATCCATATTCCACCTTTTTGTGGCCTGCCCTTATACGAGGAAAGTTTGGGATGAAGTGCAAAGAATTTCCCGGAATAGACTACAATGGGAAGGGATGTCTTTCCTGGCAGCCTGGGAATATTGGTGGAACCACTTTACTGAGAAGAACCTAAGGAACCTGCCCCCCATCATATGCTGGGGTATATGGATTTCTAGGAACAGAACTATTTTCAGGGAACAGAGCACTCCAGCTGAAGTGATCGCTATGCAAAGCTTAGCCATTCTTTCCAGTATCCCACCTGCTGAAACCTCTCAGAAAACAGGTCAAAACAAAGTTGAACAAATCAGGGAAGGCATTCCCTGGGCGTACTTCAATGGGGCTTCTCAAAACAATGTTGCGGGTGCTGGAATTGTTATCCACTGAAATTCTACCCATTCCCTCAAAGCTGCAGTTGGTCTTGGCCCCGGCTCAAACAATTTCGCGGAATTATCAGCCTTAAAACTCCTCCTCTGTTGGCTTATCAGCAAAAACATTTTCTCGGTTCAGATATATGGGGACTCTCTCAATGTTATAAGCTGGGTCATTGGTAAATTTCGGTGTCAAAACTACATGTTGAGACCACTGCTGGAAGAAATACAAAATTTAAAGAGTCGTTTTAATCCTTTTTTCATTGATCATATTTACAGGGATAGAAATGAAGAAGCAGACAGGGTTTCTAAGGAAGGTGTACAACTTGCTGTGGATTCGTGGATGATCTCAGAATTGTCCAATGATCAGATCCGTGTGTCGGATCTCCATCCTCACTTTGCTCCTGTCTCTTAACATATTTTTCGTCAAGGATTTTTGTTCTTTTCAGAAAGCAGTATCTCTTTTCTCGTCAGAATGCTTACGGGCCTCTGGTTTTTTCTCTAGTTTTTTCAGAACAGACTCTTATATATATACAGTGTTAAATATGTTTTAACGCGAGTCATTTTCCTGTCCAGGAGGCCCAGCTATCTTTGTATTTTTTGGTTTTTTCTCGAATTTGGCTGAAAAAGCTGATTCATATGGACAAGGCCTACCTGAAACACGGCAGTGCAACAGTGGTAAAATGTAAGCCATGTTTTTATGCTTACGGTTTTTTTTGTCTGATCTTGACGGTTGCAAGGCGGTGACTCTTAGATCCCCTTGTTAGCTGGAAAGGATCTTCAGAGCTCGGGATGAGCCAGAATGTCTCCACATATGCTTGTAACTTTTTTATTGCTTATAAAAAAGTTCGCTTTTTTCTTTGGAAAAAAAACTCCCAAGGCTACCAACTTTAATTATCAGCCTAGGGTTCGTAAAAAATTAAGAGGTATTGACACGATATGTGTAGCATGCAATGTGTCCTTCCTTTGCTATCATGAGAGAAAAGAAATGTTTCCTATTTGTAGGAATGAAAGACTGAATTTAAAAATACTTGTAAAGTAACACGAAATCCTCTATCTCCTTATTACCACACTTTGCTTGCAAAAGAACCCTATTTTAACCCTATTTGTCACATGTGATGTTTTAATTGATCTAAGCATGAAATTTGGTCCAGAGAGTACTAACTTATGTGTGCATGTGTAAATATAAAAGAACTCATTTTTTTAATCTTTTTCCTTTATAAATACAAATGCTAATCTTTCCTTGATCTTTGGCAGGGGAGACAGGTGTGGAGGAAGACGGTTAAAATCGCCTTGATGGAATGGAGGTCAAGTAGAGGCATAATCCCAAATTTAATGATGATTTTTATCAATTCGGGCTCAAAACAGACCGCTATATGTTTTCCTACAGGATGTACTAGTTCTTCTACATGATCCCCTAGTTCTCCTACACGATCCCCTGATTTACTGCAGGATGTTACAAACTTACTATACTAAATTATAATTCATCAAATGACCAAGAAAATCAAATAAAAATTGGATGGGACAATTTTTTTATATTAAATAGGATGTCTTAGGTCCCCATTCTAGGTGGAATCACTCAAAAAGACCATTGTTAACCCATGTTAAAAAATAACAGAAAATTACTAGTCAAAAATCTAGAAATTAGAGAACTAGTGGGCTAGTAAATCTATAAAATTCCGAACCTGATGTTATAGCTCCAAATCTCACCAGTATGGTTTGTGATGCTTCAGCCATGGCCTAGGGCAACCCCTCCTTCCAGACCTGGTCATATATCTAAAAAAACAGTGTTTTATCCCCTGTACGTGACATTGCCCTGAGTTAAACGCGTGTATACGTGGGTTCATACATACCTAACCCGCGTATATGTATTAAAACACTTAAAAAATATAAAAATTCCTTATTTTCAGGCGGAGATCGCGGGTTTTACCTGCTGATCACCTGTTAGTGCCCGTGGCCTCAACTGTCCCCAACCAATTCCTAACTAAAAAACTACTTTGGAGTTGGTATAAAAAGACATCAAGGGGAAGGCCTAAGGAAGAGAGATCATAGAGCAAAGTTATTATACTGAGTTTTTTCCCCCCTGATCAGGTCTGAAGACCCTTGTGCCTTTTGCACTTCCCCCATCTTGTAAAGGAAACCCTTGTTTCCTTTTGTGTTTGGATGTTCATTCTTTCCCATCACATCTTGGAGAGAGTAATGGAAGGTGACCTACTAGTGGCTTAAGGCGGGACGGATCCAGAAGGAGGCTGAGCTTGGAACCTGCAGAAGCAGAGTCAGGTGATATTGCTCTTTTTCCATATTATTTTATTTATCTAATAAAGAAACACGTCTTGTTCCCGAAAAGCTCTTTCTTTGTGTTAATGATATTGATATGTGAAGTTCATACTTGAATAGATGCTGATAAGTTTGTAACTAACTCATCTCTCATATAACATAAAGATCATTTTTTATGTAAAATCTTGTCCATATACTGTTGCAGTTCGTGGAATTGTGGTTTTACAGGACAAAGGAGCGGAAGGGACGTGAAGAAGGGTTTGCACCCTTGAGTAACTACCCAAACGTAGGACCTCAGGTATGCCCCTCTCACCCTAGAAGTAGTTTTTATAGCATAAACGGTTGTGTGTGTGTGTGTTTCCTAACTTAGATAACTTTCAGTCTGCTAAGGTTCCACCCAAGAACCTTAGGGGATATTATCCCGTAACACAAAGATACCCGGAAGAAGCTATATCCAACAGCTGAGTTGGGGATACTTGTGGGGTACACTGATACACCCCATAACTATTGGGTGTTCTTGCCTACCAGTCATAGGACAGTGGTACGCAAAGATCTGAAGTTCGATGAACAAAAAGCCATGCAAGTATCACTTGAGAGGGAGCTCAAGTTGCATGCAGAGGAGGAACTTTTATTTCCTAAGGAGGAGGAGCCTCACACTGATGTAGAGCAGCCACATGTAAAGGATCCGGGAGTGGAAACATCCACTTATGCAGAGTCTTCTAGATATGGGCGAAAACAGGTTGATGCTAGATGTGAGAGAGAATGTGGGACAACCATCTTCTCAGGATAGACAGAGGAGGTCACCCGAGCGGCCATAGTTGGGGAGTGTGTAGAGACCAAACCTTCTTCTTTTGAGGAAGCAGTGCAGCAACCAGTCTGGGTTGATGCAATGGTGGAGTACAACTCCATCATTCAGAACTATGTTTGGGATGTTGTCCCAAGATCGGAGGACAAATCAGTGGTGAGTTCTTGATGGATTTACAAGGTAAAGCAAGCAGCTGATGGCAGTGTGGAGAAACATAAGGCAAGGTTTATTGCCCGTGGTTTCTCACAGGTCGAGGGGATCGACTATGATGAGACCTTTACTCCTGTAGCAAGGTACTCATCTATCAGATCGATGTTGGCACTATCAGCTCATATGGGTTGGAAGATCCATCAGATGGATGTGACGACAATGTTCCTCAATGGCAAGATTGAGGAAGAGGTGTACATTGAGTAGCCTGAAGGTTTTGAGACCTTCGGTCGTGAGTCACATGTGTGCCAACTCAAGAGAGATTTTTACGGGTTGAAGCAAGCACCTCGTGCTTGGTACACTAGGATCGACAATTATTTCTCCAGGTTGGGCTTCACCAAGATTGAAGCAGATGCGAACCTTTACCACATCATGGTAGAAGGTAAGTCATCGATCATAGTTCTTTATGTTGATGATCTGATATTGACAGGCGATGATTAGTTGATCAAGTCTTGCAAGGAGGACCTTGCAAGAGAGTTCGAGAGGAAAGACATGGTTCTTATGCACTACTTTCTAGGCATGGAAGTGTGGGAGAAGGATGGGGAAGTGTGTGTCTCAAGGAAAGTATCCCAATGAGATACTCAGGTGATTCCACATGGAGAAGTGCAAGCCCAAGAAGACTCCTCTAGCTGGTAACTGGAGGAAGGAGGATGCTACTTCAGGTGAGGTAGTAGTTGCTACTGTTTATCAACAACTTTTGGGTTCATTGATGTATCTAGTGAACACACGACCATATTTGTGCTTTGCGTTGAACCAGCTGAGTCAAGCTATGGTTTAACCTACCAAGCTATTTTGGAAGGCATTAAAGCATGTGCTGAGATGCCTCAGAGGCACATCTCAGTATGGATTGTGGTACATAAAGACAGAGGGCGTGAAGCTTCAGGGCTTCATAGATGCAGATTGGGCAGGGAGTCCATCAGACTCGAAGAGCACTTCAGGAGGAATCTTCAACCTTGGTTCAGTTGCAGTTTCTTGGTACAACAGGAAACAGAAGTTAGTTGCACATAGCTCAACAGAGGCTGAATACATGGCTTCCAGTCAGGCAGCATGTGAGGCCATTTGGTTGGATCCAACTGTGATATATTACGATAATCAAAGTTGTATCAAACTCTCTGAGAATCTAGTATTTCATGACAGGTCCAAGCACATTGATATCTGGTATCATCATCTTCGAGACTGTGTGGTGAAGAGGATCATGTTGTTGCTGTATGTTTCGATCGAGGAACAAGATGCAAATATTTTGACTAAAGCATTGTCAAAATGCAAGTTTGAGTTCCACAGAGACAGGATTGGGGTGACAGATAATCCCTTTCTTGTTGAGGAGTGTTGAAAATAGCAACAATAAATGTTAAATATAGAAGTGCTAAAAATAACATCGCTATAAATAGCATTTCGGGATACATTCCAATTTTAGTTAGTCCGTGAACCAAAATTGAGAATTAAAATTCGAATTTGATCTTAGCAGTTGTTTGAAAAATAATTAATTAATTCATCTTGAGTTAATTAGCTGTGGAAAATCAAACATGAAGTCTATGTGAAGACATGCAACAGTTTCCCCTTTGATTGAAGGAGTTATCCTTGATTAAGGAGATCGGGATGAGTTGTACTTTGAGTTGTAATTAGATAGCTCAGTTACCTAAGTTAAGTCCAGTTAGATTAGTTCCAACAGTTTGTTGAACTGATTGTGAGTTCAGTTAGCTAATGCACGCATGCATGTAACTACTGCACTTCAGATAACTGAATATTCTTTCATAAATAATTCATGCATGTTAGTTCAGTCAGAGACCCAGTTGGGACCAGATGATGGGACAGTGTACTATTATTTGTAGGAATATTACATTGAGGATATCTCTTGCATGCAAAAGGAATTCATTCCTTGGAGATTGTGCAGTTACTTTTGAGTTTGGTGAGTTGTGTGAGAGGTCAATTCACACAGGTGGTAGCCAGAGGACCCAGGAAAACCCGTGCAAGGAAATAGGAGGCTTGAAGGACTAAGGGAAGGCATATGTTGTGTCTATTCAGTCTATGAGAAACATTAAGGGATTGTACTGAGAGTTGGATAGCTTGTGAGCTAAAGATTTGTGTAATCCGAACATATTTGCACTTGTATGATAATACATAGATCGTGGTTTTTAGCTGAGGCTTTCCCCAGAGTATTCTTCTGTGTTCATGTGTGATTGATTTCTTATTCTCTATTATATGTGTTCTATTTGATCTTGCTCAAAATCGATTAAGCTTCCGTAAGTTTGTTTGTAGAAGTAGATCAAGTATTTTGCTTTAGTATATTGCATTATTAGGTGATCTACAGTGGGAATTTCTACATTTCTCACTATGCTTTGAGGACAAAGCATTCCTTAAGAGGATATCATTGTAACAAACATGATAATATATAATAATAAAAAAATTGAGTTATTAAAAAGACTGTTTTAGACCCCCCACCTAGTATTTATAAAGGGCCCTCATTGCAACAACATCATTATTCATTCTATCAATAAATTTATATTTTATTCATTTTTTTCAACACATATACAACAAAGATAATAGTAACAGACACACTTGGTAAGAAAGTAAATCACTCTTGGTGGAAATCAAACACATTGTCAAGAAAGTAAATTGGTGACTTGATCAAACTATCTACCTAAGCTTAAACTCTATAACAAAAATGCACATTAATTGATTATATATTAAGATGTGGGAAACCTATAACACAAGAAACTCAATCCAATAAGATGAACCAAAATTGATACTGCAAAATCTAGAAAACAACACAAAATCATTGATTAATTCAATCAACATGCAACATTAAGGAAACATAGTAAATTTCTTAATCCAACAAACGAATTACACCATTATGAATAATTTAGGAAACAAAGTAAATAAACAAACCAACTAAACTATGAATGGAAATTCAAATTACCCTAACTAAAATACAGATGATACCTGACTAAGGATAGGGCCTTGCCTTCTCAGACGATGCACTAGTTAATGCAATAGAACACCTACATTATCATCACATCATATACAAATAACATAAATGGAATAGGAACCAATGAGCTTTATGTTAACAATAATCAAAATGCAATTACAATAGTCTCGTTCCCCACAAATCCAATAGAGCAAGGTATTTATAAATAATGACTCAATCTCTTAATTTAATCATAGAATTAGAGGAAAACCATGAGAATCTCAAATTCTCAGGTTGTTCTCCCTTTGTTACAACAACATTGTCAAAAGATTGAAAGATCAAACATCTATTGACTTGCTTAGCCATTGTAACAAGAAAAGGTTGGGTCAAATCAATTGTAGTCAACTTAACCATGTTGGATGGCCAACCACCTTAGGTAATAAAGTGGTCAATCCTTCTATTGGGAAAATGATTGTGACAATTGTACATCTAGTAGTTTACTTGCACTATGTTGTTATAGCCATCCATGGAGTTGCAAAATTGTAGAAAAGAAGTTGCAACAATTTCTTCCAATATTCAATGTGCCAAGGTGTTGCAAGATCAATAATTTAGATGTGTTGCAAAATCATTAGGGTGTTGTAATAACATAAAAGTGTTGCAACGACAATGCACTAGAGGTGTTGTAGCAATGTGATCTAGGGTGTTGCATCAATATGAATTGGTAGTGTTGCAGCAACACAAAGGTGTTGTAGAAGCATGAAGGTGTTGCAATAACTAGACTTCTCCAAATCCTTCGTTGACACCTCCAAGGGTACTTGTCTATGCCTGTCTAGAGAATTTCTCATGAATTCTCATTAGTTAGGAGAAAAGATATATTATTTCCTTAATACATAAAAATGAACATTGAAAAATGACATAATTAGAAAAATATTGTACCTTGGTAAAAAGTGCATCATTGTGAGTAAAATGAATTATAAGATGGTATGAAGATGCGAAAAAAATGTATTTAAAAAAGTGATGAATGGGTACTGAAAGATGTCAATTTGGGTGCTCATAAGGTAACAAGTCACACTTGTGGATGATTCTTCTCTAATTGATTGGCCCATTTATTCAAATAAACTTAGACACCATGACATTAATCCCTTGGGATCCTCTCTAATTCATCTTTCTCAATAGTTTGCCTGATGGTCCTTTGTCTTGAATCTAACAATTCCTTTAAGCACAAATCAATTATTTGTAAGATTTTATGTGATTGTTAATATGCTCTTTGGTGACTCCTTTTCTCTCACACAAATAAGAATAAGATAAAAAAAACTACCATATTACCTCATTGTCTAACAAAAATGATCTCAAACTCTATGAAAACTTAGTTAAAAACCAAAGTTCCATCTTAATATTTTAAATTTTAAACATAAAATGCATTCCCAAACTATTGATGTAGTTTAAGATGACCTAAATTACATAGGAGAAAATTTTGTCGACGTATTTCGAACCAGCTAGTGTGGTTCATCATCACGACCAGATGAAGATGTAAATCATGACACATGATTAAATAGAAGGCGATGACACAGGGTTATATGATCTTTTAGTCTCTACATCGCCCTCTATTTAAACATGTGCCATGATCAACACTTCATCTAGTCTTGATGATGAACCACACTAGCTAGTTCGAAACACATCGGAAAATTTTTCTCATATGTGATTTCTACTGAAAAGGCTCTTCTTAGTATATAGATCACAAAAACCTAAATTCAAAAATAACCTAAATTATTACTTTTAACGAAAAATTAAAAAATAGAAAATAATTTTAAGACCATTTAGATACCCATTATACAACACCAAACCAACCTGATATGATGAGCAATCATGAAATCCACCTTGATGAATTTGTATCTAATAGATTCTCTTTTTATCTTGACCCCAACGTTGACCAGGGTAGTTGGAATAGACTAATCCCAAATCTTAAAAGCATGAGTTGGTACCTATCTCATACACACTTGCAACTCTTCCTATCACTGATTCTATATATGAGAGCCAACAACTTCATTAATATCTAACACCCCATAGATATTAAGATCATTATAATGATATTATATATTTGAGTTGCAATATATTAAATCAATTTAAATTCATCTTAATTCTAATATATTAAGTTTAGAAAAATTTATATTTTTTAAGATGTATTTTTTTAAATGCAAAATTTGAAAAATGTTTGTATTATTAAGAAATTTATCCCTCTAAATGCTTAATAATTTAAAATTAAAATAAATCTAAACTAATTTAATTATTAATAGTAAAATTCTCTATATTTTCTACTTACCTTTGGTTAAAAAGTCCAGCCTAGCTATCATCAGGATTTCTACCTACCAAACTAGGACCCTTGTCCAGGAATATGTACACCAACATTTAAAAATTCAAATTCCCTGGCCTGTTGCCTCTATGAATAAGAAAATTGTTCAATATTTGCAAGTAGATGGCATGGTCGTTCAAAGTTGTATACAATCTGAGGGTGAAAGCAGACGACAGTTAGAAAATAATAGTGTCCTCTATTTTCTGACCTAGCCCACTGAGCAGGCAAATGTTTATCCTCCAATATATCAGAGAGGGTTCAAGCTTGAATTTTTAAATGTCAACAGACATCAAAGGAAGCATTAGGGTCCTTGCAGGCTTTTTATGTTTTGAATTGTTGATTGCCATAGTTCTTATAGGCATATGTTTGAATGAGAGGGAACAATAATTTGTGATTTGATTATATTATTTGTTTTAAAGCATAGACATAGTCTATAGGGGGTTTGAATGAGAGGGAACCATAATTTGTGATTTGATTATATTATTTAAAAAAAAAATGTGATTTGATTATATTTTTTTTTTTAAAAGTATACAGTGATGTTTACATTGTAGATTTTTGGAATAGTTCAAAAATATATAAATAAAAAATAATTAATTGAACTTGATATTTTTGTTAAATTTTTGAAATATTCAAAATCTATAGTTAAATTATATTAAAAATATCATTTATTACTTATATAGTGTGTAGTAGCTTTTTTATCAATATAATGAATTAAGCATTAAATTTTCAGAATGTGTAGTAAACTTTTTTTTTATTTGTATAATAAATTAAATTTTGGTTATTCAAGTTCAATTTTAAATGTAATGAACTAGACATTAAATTTTGATTGTTTAAGTTTAAATTTTGGTTGTTTAAGTTTAATTTTATTTTTATATGTAATAAATTGGAAATTTTGAAATATTTTAGAAGAAAAAAATACGAATAAAGTTATTTATTTGACTTAGAGTTGCAGATCCATTTCATGGTAGCTTTTTATCAATATAATGAAGTAAGCATTAAATATTGGTTAGTTTTAAGTCTAATCAGCATGTTAAACTAAAAATGGCTATTCAAAATTGTTATCTGACTATTCAAAATTACTATTCAAAATTGTTATCTAAAAGTTATATGGACTAAAACATGAACTTATTGATTGGTATAGATTTCAATAAATTTTAAATTCAAATTTTATTTAGAGAGTTGAAAATAAGAAGTAATTATAAAAATTAAACATTATCATATACAATATCCAAATTGGAGACTTGACAAAGTCTTAAATCAAATAGCTGAAATTAATTTGATTGTTAATTTTGAAAATATTGTGAAATCTAATGGAGAGTAGTGAGGTCTAAGAAAATTTGATGAATGGCAAAAGTGAGGTTA
Source organism: Pinus taeda (assembly GCA_000404065.3). Classification (NCBI taxonomy): domain Eukaryota; kingdom Viridiplantae; phylum Streptophyta; class Pinopsida; order Pinales; family Pinaceae; genus Pinus; species Pinus taeda. Next base: position 20,919 of record APFE030650629.1, on the reverse strand, counting down.
ATTTTATTTTGTCTTCATTCATCACAGTTGGATTCCAAAATATAAGACAAATCGACCATCGATAAAAGATGACTAAATCAAACAATAATGACATAGATTAATTAATATAGGAAATGAAATTTGGTAATACAATTTTTTATTATTATTAAAATTGTTATCTTTTATATTTAAAACATACTTTTGAATGTATAAATGGATTTAGCACCTTAAAAATATTTTGAAGCACTTTATTTTTGGAGATTAAACAAATTTAAGTTATGACTTTTTAAAATCTCTATTAAGGTTTGGACAAAATTATCTAAAAAATGTTGATAGAAACCATTTTGCCTATTAGTTAAACTAGAAAAAAAATAATTCACTATATAAATACTACAATTAAAATATAAACTTAAATAAAAAACAAAACCAAATAGATATTATTTTTAAGAGTTGTGGCTTGGGGATTTTCAGCAGTGAAAAACCTAGTTTAAATAACACAAATCAAGATTTCACCTCAGATTTTTATGTCCAATTATTAAAAAGCCAAAAAAATCACACCAAAAACAACTCCTTATTTTTAAGTTTAACATTAATGCAACTTTATAAACAATCATTATTGTCTAATTTCAAAATTTTGAATATCTAACCTAGAGCAAATCCAACTGCGATCATATTTTTAAAAGGAAGTAGCCACGGAGCTGGAGGAATTGTCAAGAGGGTCAAAAGTGGCTGGAATCCCGGTAATTTTTTTCAAGAAATCTTGCAGTGTTTCAATGATAGTGGAAATAGATTCAACATCATCAAAAACTTCTCTGGTACCCAAAACCTTAAAGATTGACAACTAAAACTTAGATTTACAAAAAAAACTCTACCAAATTTTATCAAAATCTTACTCTAATTTCCACGTTTTTCGGATAAAAAGAAATCTACTATTTTTTAAAATATTAAAATTATGTTCTCATAAGAAAAACGCCGCAAGACTACGGTTTTTTAAAATATTCTGAAATTTACAATTGAATTATGGTCTGATTTTCTATCCAATTCGAATGCGAGAGGAGGCGACGGTTGGTTTGGGAGCGGCATCGTTGGCAGAAAATTATAAGAGCATCGCAAAACCAGGCCAATCTACAGCAAAATTGATCAATCTGTGTCAGATACAGAAAAATATAAAGCTTGAAATATCTCTAATCTGCATGAGACCACTTGGCCAAATATTGGTCTGCAAAGATGGTTACTGAAGGTCGGAATCAGAGCGACGAGGACGAACCCTATGAAGAAGGGGAAGAAAATCCGGAGCCGCCAGTGGATAACGAGGAGCAAGAAAATCAGGAGCCGCCAGTGGATAACGAGGAGCAAGAAAATCCGGAGCCGCCAGAGGATGACGAGGAGAAGAAACTAAAACAAGATATCAGAGACCAATCCCGCTCCTTTTTCTCCAACGTCCGCCGCAAATACAATGGCCGTACTTTTCAGAATTGGTCTGCAGAGGTCCGGAAGCCCGGTGAAATCTGCGACGGCGCCATCATGCTGAAATCATACCAAACAGACGTGGAGGCCGCGGTAGTGGCCTCCGTGGTGTCTCGTGTCTTCGAAATAGTCGCGCAGCCAATTCGCGACGAGAATAATAAGTCTGATTCTAGCAGACGGTCACGATCTGGAAAAGATGGAAAAGTAATACTCAGCAAGCCCGTCGGGTGCTACGATTACCTCCTCAATCGCGAACTCGCAAAAGGCAACCTGATTCCCGACTGCAAAATAAACGACGCCATTAGAGACTTCGTGCAGCCCTGCCACGAACACTTCATGGAATTGGTCAGAGCTGTGGAAAACAAGACAGGGCCGATGCCAGAGGATCCGTCAGTGATCGAAGCCATCAACCTGTACATAACAAAGGCCATGCGCTATGACCAGCGGTACCCGGAGGGCGGGGTGCCGCCAGAAAAACAGGCAAAGCCTCATACCAAAAACCGCAAGCAGGGCACTAGCGCGCGTAATCGCCGCGGGTTTATTGAGCTCGAATGCGCGTGCGATCATCATCCCCGGCGCAAGTTATTGAAATGGGAATTCAAGAAGCCCATCTGTCTCTGCTCTGGTCTCCAATACCGGATTATTCCCACCGATCAGGCCGGCTCTGGCGCTTATCAAACCGATGCCGGCACATCCCATCCCACTGATGACGCCCACCCTGCTGGTCCCGACAATTTCCAGGACTTTGATGGCAGCCAATCGGCTGATCCCCGCTTTTCCCATCCCGCTGATGACCTCCCTCCGGTCGATCCCGGGACTTCCCATCCAAATGGCATCCATTCTGCCGATCCCGACGCCTCCCAGGCTTCTGATGCGGCCCAACAGGCTGATTTTGCTACTTAATTTTGGATTTTAAAATATTCCTAAATTCTTCAATTGGAATGGAAATAATTTCAACACAATTTCAAATACCCACAAAATTTTATTGGGAATTTGATTTCCAGAAACACGTTCTGTAATTGCAATGGCCATTCTTCTGAATGTAATTGCAACCGCCATTCTATTGGTTTGAGTTGAATGTTGGGATCCTTTAGAACTGGCAGAAAAAATTTCTTCCAATTTCTGGGACACTTAAGCCTGGATGATTCTCACTCTACTTCAACGTAGCCAGAAGCTCCATGGAAGTGCAACTAGTTTCTAAATCATGTCATTTTCAAAATGAGGTATATATATTCAAAATATTTACATAAAAAAATTATTTTTTAAAAAATGGTGAAGATGGAGATGTATGATGCTCAGTACATATTTGAGCTTTGATATATAATATAATTTAATTTAATTTAAGTAAAATAAAATAAAACTGGCTATTAATTTGGTTGATCAGAATTTGAATCTTAAATTTAATGGTTTATATATTATTTCTAATATGATAATAATTGAAATGTTTAACGATTAAGTTTTATTTATTTTAAAATTTAAAAAAATATCAAAATTTATTAAAAATAAATGAATGAGAACATGGAAGAAAGATGGTTTTGAACTACTCAATTTTGCAACTTTCGCATGACCATTGTTAAGCCTCGTCGAGAAACAGTACTGTTCTCTGTCTCTCTCTATGGATCTAGCGGCAACAACATATCTTGGGGGTTTGAGCACATCTTTCACGCGAAGAGGCAGTTGTCGGACCCAACAATCTCTTATAGGTTAGTTACATCAGATGTTGAGATGGAAGAAGAGCTTATGGACTTTTCAGAGGACCCTTATGAATTTGCATTCATCTGGATTGCTCCTCCACATTAGTCAGCAATTAAGGTTCCACCAGCAGCAGAAGACTTACCAGCTTCTCTGGTCAACACATCTAGGGTTTCCCTGGTATATTCCCTTGATAACCCTAACCCTACTGATTTTGACTCCTATCAGGCAGCCAATCATGTGTCTGTGGGTACCGCATTCCATTGTTACCCTAAAGATCACTTCCTCTTTTCACTTTCAGATTACCCTACTCCATCCCTTAACTCGCTCCACTTTCTAGAATCCTATCTTGATCCACCACCTCTTGTGGTCTTCATTGTTGATCTGTGACCCTTTAAGGTTCGCTCCTCAGTGCTATTTGGACATTTATCACCACTCGTTTGCCCTCTCCTATAACAACCCTGGTTAAAAAATCATCTAAAAATATATAAGGCCACGGTGATGGGACAGGTATTCCAAGCTGAATGGTGGGATAAACATCCTAGTGGGTGTTGATTCAATTTATTATGGCGAAGGAATTGGCAATGGCAAAGGTTTTGGAAAGACATGAGACATTAATTGGCATTTTATTTATGAAAATAATGTAATTTAGGAAAAAAGGAAGTTGAAAGGTCACATGTTGCATTTGAAGAGGAAAATGAAGGAAAATAATGGAAAATGAAGAAAATAAAGGCCTCATTAATAAAAAGGCTTCCGAGGATTAGTGGGCGAGACCTGATTAGTTCAATTTTGCAGCGCTCTCATTATTCTCTCTCTATCTCTCATACTCTTGCATACTTATTTTTTTCTTGGAGCACTCTTGGAGGGTGTGGCATACTTGGATTCTTGGAGAAAGAAGGCAAAGGAAAAGCAAAAGAGTGTAAGAAGACATCAACATCAGCAACTACATCAGATTTTCTTGTAGGTACAAAGTTGCATGTATGATTTCTTCATTAGTTTTGGCATGCATGGCATATGCGTGTGGATTTTTGGTTGTGATTTGTCACTGGAATGGAGGATTGCCTGGATTGGCAACAGATTGCCTAGCCTTGCCATTTCTTGGATAACCATGGTGATTATGAGTTATTTTCATTGCTTGTTTTTGGTTGGTCCTCATGTTCCTTAGCTTGGGTTGAGTTACTAGTCCTAGAGCCTTGGTTCGACAAACACTCTGGAGCCCTTGGTGGGTTGAGTTACTAGTCCTGGAGCCTTCGTTGGAAAAACAATCCAGAGCCTTAGATGGCTGGGATAGAGACCGATCTGATGATGGTTTGGTAATGTCCAACTGTGAGTTCGAATCATTGTTTGATGGGTTGAGGTGGATGGCCTCTCAAAGCCTTGGATGAGTTTTGATTGACGTTTTTTATGAGATCCCACATTCATGCTTGGAATATGGCACGAGGGTGAATGGTTGAAGAGAGATTTGGTTCAGCCATTCTACAGTCAGGTGGAACTTGGAAGTCCCATCTCGAGTTTGGATTTTGCATCATTAATGAAAGGTTATTTCTCTTGGTATTTGTATGAGTATTATGATGGATGGTGTATATGGTTGTGATTTCATTAATATTTTTGTCCCTATTATGCTAGTTATGCATGTAGTTTATGACAACAGTTATGTTTGGATCTCAATACGTTCTTACTTATTATTGAATGATCAATGTATTTACAAACTAATGGATGAAATGATAGCTAATGTGATAAGGAAACAATGCTTCATAGCGAATCTCAGATAAGTATGAGACCCCTATGCTTAGATATGTTATTTACACCTGTAAGTTGCATATTTACTAAGTGTTTGACAGAATGTTTGTCATAGTTAGCCTTGGTTAGGTCAAGCCCTTAATCATGTATTGTGTTAGAGGCTTTGTGTAATATCCCTCCTAATAATAAATAATAAAAATAATAATATAATAATAAATAATAGATTAATAGATAATAAATAATAAAATCACTTAATAATAAATAATAAAAAATAATAAATCATAAATGATATTTGAAAAAGAAAATAAATAAAAATAATAAAAATAGTAATAACTACACTAAAGCTCTAAATAAAAATAAATAGTAATAAAACAAAGAAAGCAACAAAAAGAATCAGTAAAGCTAAAAATCAAAAGAAAAGTAAAGAAATAAAACAAAAAATCAAATTGCATGTAGACACATGGAGTGTGCGCATGTGGTTCCCCATCCAATGTTGTTCTATTTAATAGATGGTGAGGAAGATGAGAGGCATTCTTGCATTCTATCATTCCGAGATTCTATCTGTCACTCTCTTGGGAGAATGGTATACTAAGACTTAGGAGCACTGGCAGTAGTCGTTGATTGAGGGCTCGGGGGTGGCCAGTTGTAGCAGAATCCTGCACAATTGAGCCTACGGTTGGGAGGAGAGTCGTCCCCAAAACCCTGTTACGGTAAGCCTACTATTACATAGGTAAGCCTAGGTAAGTACACTTCATAGTTTAAGGTTAATGTTAATAACTTAATTAGATATCTATTTTGGGTTGTTACATATGGTATCAGAGCATGTATAATCCTTAGGGCCAATGGGCATCTGGAAATTTACTTTGTTGGAATTTTTAACTTGACTGGTTTTAAAGTTACAGGTTGATTACTTCGAGGAGGCAACATAAATTTTTTTAAACCCTCATTAAGCCGTAAATTTTCTTATTCAATGCATACCATTTTGCAGTTTTTTTTTCTGAGCTGTAATTGTGCATGGAGAAAAACGGGAATTTTTTTTAGTGCATGTGTATGTACATATTTGATTAATGAAATAGAATTTCATATATCTATTGTGCATGCACTTTGCTTGCATGTACATTCTGCAGGTTCAAGGTACTGGTTTTTTTTGGAGCATCTTCCATTCCAATGAAAATTTCGATGACTGAGCTATATGTACTCTTTGGGACTTGCCCGATAAAGTTTACGCTTACTCATTGTTGTTATGATTTTATGCAAATACAACAATTGGCAAAGATTTTCTACCTATCGTATATCTTTTATTTGCTTGAATGCATTTATTTCAGAAACTTTGTTTATTTCCTAAAATAGTCAATTCAATATTGCTTTTACGCAGTTATAAATTGTGTTTTAAGACATCTACAGTGAATGCCTTCCTTTTAAATTATTGATAGTAGCATGAAGGAGCTTAACGTTGATGGTCATATTGTTTGTCTCAAGAATTGTATTGCAACAAACATAAAATATGGGTTTATTCTTCTCGATCTCTTTCACAGTGTCATGTCTTTCTTAAATCTCACGGATCACTTCAATAATCTCACGGATGACTTCAATAATAATACGCTGAGGCCCATGGGATTTGGAACCTGGTCCTCCTTGCTGCTTGGATTAATTTTAAATTCTGGGAAATGTGTTGAACCTAGGCTGAGATGGAGGTAGTCACTTGTATTTGCTATTTGTCTGCAATTCTCTCAAACACCTATATACATCTTGATAATAGCTTCTTTTGACTATCAATCTTGTGCTAAATGTGTTCAGCATAACTGTCTTAGAATGGCTTTGTAATAGCCTTTTATTCATTTTAAGTTGATTTTTATTTAGCTGGAGAATTTGCAAATAAATGAATGATGGCACATAACATAAGGGTCCGTCTTTGGAAATCAGTAGATCTGAAGGATAAACAGAAAGTTAACTAGCTTTCCTGTTTGATAAACTTGGCAACATCAACTTTGGTTTAAGTAAATGCTTGGTTTAGCAACAACAACTCTATCCCTTGCCTTTCCTTGCCAGAGAATTGAATCGGCTTTTCTTCCTGTAATGAGCATGCCAGCACCATGGTCTCACTGCCAATACTGAATTTGATTGACATCCTCTTAAACGTTACCCTCTTACTAAATTAAAAAATTTACTCGAGAAACTAATTGCAAATTTCTTCTTGCTATTTTCTTTGTATGATTTTGAATTTTCAGTGTAACATCTACTGTGAGGTATGCAGCATGCTTATCTGTAAGTAATTGTCACAGAAGTGTTCTTACCCTTAGGATGTTGCAAGAAGTATTCTAGAAGCGTAACAGATCAAGTTCAGAAATCTCAGATTTTAAAGGACGAGGTAAGGCAGAGGCAATATTTCTCGTAACGGTCTCTGTGCTTCTTGCATTCTTTATTTTCATTCAGAAGGGAAGCTACTGGCAAATTCATGATGTTTGTGCCATATAGTTAAAATTTTGTGAAATGACCTAATCAATTTTCTGCGTATTCCCCTGGAAATTTCAATTCTTAATAAAAAAAAACTTCTTTAAATGTTTCTTGTGTTCAGTCATCAGCTTGCAATATCAGAGTTGTTGCTGACCTGACTAGACTTATTTTGTCTTCATCATGTCTTATCTTTCGTCTGTGAAAATGATGATAATTCATAAATTAGGGGCAAGGTGTACAGTAACATTTTCTGCCTTTATGGCGCCTTCCTCGTTTTGTAGTTTCCATGAAGCTCAGTTGTTGATGTATTTTGCTATGAGTTGTTGAACTTTTAGATTTTTGTTAGAGTAAGCGCCAGGGTTAGTCGAAAATTTAGCGTTCCATAGTTCAAATTTGGAGTATGTATAGGAATTATGAATTCGATCTAGTGAATCCGTAAGATTCATCGCAGAAACTCGCATGGTGGGAAAAGGTTATTAAAATTGCCATCAATGCAAAGGTATTTATATTACTATTCTTTATTTGGTTAACCCTTTCTCCATTCATGTGGTTTATCATTAATTTTCCAGATTTTTCTGGATTTTGACTTTGAAGATGGAGCAACTTTATCAGCTCTACAAACTAGACCAGACAATTTCCTGTGTGTTTTGTTAACTACACTACATAATCCTCTGTCTGAGAGAGCGGAGTCTGCCAGAGGGACCGCGAAAACTTTGGTCGGTGCACGATAAATCTGCTACAGACTTCCACATTCTCTGCATTCCTATTTGTATGGCACACCTTCTACATCAATGCGCAAGGATCATAGTATGGCCATAGTAGTTACTAAGTTCATAAATCGTCTTGCAAAATTAATGTGAAGGACACAGGATGAGTGACAAGAAAGAGATATAGCTTACCGCAACAAATTCCATTGCCCTTTTATTTCTTAACGCTTTGCTTGAACCAAGGCTGGGGCCAGGATGTAGTCCATGCACAGCTACCATGAGCTTGTGCTTTGGCCTAGAGGACCCTGGAAAGAAATTCTGCTATAGTATTTCTTTCCTGGTTCTTGCTGTAAATACACTGTGCTTGAGGATGTGCAGAAATTCAACAGAAGACAGAAAAAAAATAGAACAACAAAACTTCCGCACATTCTTATATTTCGGAGAGTAAAACTCTTTACATTAAATCACAAAACATAAATAATTACTTCAGTTCTTCAAGTATTTGGCCCTCCTGGATTTTGCAATAATTTGGCCTCATAAACCACTGTCAATGCACAAGAGATTCAGCCTCATAAACCATTGTCAATGCGCAAGTGGTTCGGCCTTATAAACCCGCTGCCAATGCACAATGAATTCAGTCTCTCTTCACATATATAACTTGTTCTCTGGCTGATGGGATTTCTGAAGAATTCATGGCAGTATGGCTCTTGAAACCCTTGGTCCAGCAAAAGGAAGAATACGGCTCCAAGTATGAACAACTGAACTCTATATAGGTTATTCAGCCCCTTGGAGTAGGATACATATCCCTGCAACACTGAATCACAATGCTAACAATCACCTGCAGCAAATCTCGTCAGATCTTCAGAAATAACAATGAAGAAGAGATCCAACTATCACAGAGTTGTTCCTGTCTTTTATAACCAATCATGCAAGTTGTCTATGCTCTAAAGCAGTTCTCCCTTAGATATGAATGCAATTTGAATCAGCACAGATAATTGGGTCTATATTTAAGTTAATGAATCCTTTCACAATGTTTAAATAAATTCTTGAAGAGTAATTTGGGTATATTGAACAATAATGCACTATATATTGCACAAGTTGAACTATTTGTTTTAAGTTCCATCTAGATGTTTCTGGCCTGTAGTTCCAAGGCATGCTATATTGGTTTAAATATGTAGAAATAACATAGGTATTGTGGGCTGAGAATTGTGCCTTGAGAGTTTTTTTTTGACGACTCTGCTACATCATAACCGTTCTAAAGATTATCTTTAATATAGTCAATTCCTTGATACTGGCAGTATTAAAGGTGTTTGCTTCAAGTATAATTTTTAGTTATTTTTAATGGACACAGAGAAATGATATCTTAAGAATTGTGTTCTAAAGAGGTTTTCACTGAATTGCATCCTCAATAATATTAATTTGCTTTCTTTAATCTATAATTATTTTCCTTGTTTGGCCTTCAGATTGTCTTGAAGAATTTTTTTAGAAATTGAAAGAGGTAAATGCTAGGCAATTGTAGTGGATGCTTGATTATTTTTTAGCCGCATTACTTTGTTACACGGAATGGTACAGCATAGTATTTGTAAAATGGAAGGGATCATCATATTTGTGATACGGAATGAAACAACATAGTAGCTGAATAACAATGAAAGTTGTTATTCCATTGTCAAAATAATCTTTTACATAGAATGGCTTTCTTTATATGGGCATAGAAAATAGGAGTGGCATGTTTTGTTTTGACATATCTTGTAGTTACTTTCTTAATCACTAACTTATTCATGTGTTATCCTCCTGGCTCTTATATCATTTCCTCTTGGTTTAGGTTTTAAGCATCCAAGGACGCTAGATAATGTGTACTATAGCACTACCATAGTTAGATTGTTCACACAGTAAATGACCCTGTCAAAAACAGGAAGATTGTTGTGGTAGGATTGTTCTCGAAATAACGATCTTTGCAGATGCTGAAAACAGTACTAGATCTGAATGCCTTCTTGCATGGAGCAAGGTATCTGCTTCGAGTGATTTTGCTTGTTTTGCTAGTGATTTTACTTGTTTTGTTTTTGTCACAACTTTTGAATATCCACTATGACATCTCTTTGTGAGCTTGGCTGGTTGGGATTTATCTATTTTACCTCTTTTGGGGGCCATCTGTTGCTTTCTCATCTTTTGAATATACACCTTGATACACTTGCTTATCCTTGTGTAACTGTTGTTCCACAAATATGCTTCACAGTTCCGTCCACCTCCACTATTTATTGAATTCCACTGTCCAAATATGTTGATGGATTCTCTTATAGTGGGTTTTGAAGAAGTTGGTTTTTCTAGGATAAAGATGCTTCTTGATGTCAGACAAAGAGGTTTTGACGGTATATCATTTGGAGTTATGGCTCGAGCAAAGCCCAATGAGGCGGTGGACAAAGAAATTGGGCAGAGAAGAGCTCAACGTAGCATATCCATGCTTTTTTTGGCTACTCAAGTTTTAAATTGGTGGTAATCATTATTGTTGAACATTAAGTGACATTATCATAATGGATACTTCTTGTATTAGTCATCATAGTCCTCGTACATGTCTTGATCATGGAAATTCCATTTATATTATTATTATTGACACCAAAGCCTCATCTATGTGTTCAACTTGACCATTTCTATCTCATCTTGATTTTGAAACTGTAATTCATTAATAGACTTGGCTATTGCTTGTCTATCTTCATGTACGTTCATAAATTACGTTGTATTCATGAACCAACATCTCATCCTGAACAAATCCTGTTGATAAAACATCTATCTGCAA